>JACJUY010006767.1:1467-36312 GCA_014220935.1 Platorchestia sp. MABIK
ATCACCTGCATCACCTGCATCACGCATCACCTGCATCACCTGCATCACGCATCACCTGCATCACCTGCATCACGCATCACCTGCATCACCTGCATCACCTGCATCACCTGCATCACGCATTACCATACACAGCGCATCACAAAATTAACATTCCAGCAAATTTCATGTCCGCTGCAAACAAAACTGTACGAAGTTTAGGGCCGCTTTTTTATCTGTTTTCTTTAAAGACGTAATTTAAAGTCCCTTAATTTCAAAAAGCACTGTTCAGTACAAAGAAAATATACGAAAAACAAACTATCGTTTCCCTATATGTATTTTCAAGTTCACTTTAATTCCAAAATACACTATTCTTCGATGAGAACACGAAAGAAAAATTTTCATTTGTCTTCTTTTTAACCATTTATCAAGTCCCCTTTAATTTCAAAATGCACAATTCTCTAAAAAGTAATTCTGCGGAATTCTGAAACTTTACGTGTCCCCTCAATTTCAGAACGCAAGTCACCTTTAATTTCAAAACGCACCATTCTTTGAGGACAAAACAAGCGGAAATCAAATTATTGTTTTCTTTTAAGTGCTCATAAAGTCCCCTTAATTTTCAAAACGCTCCGTTCTGCAAAGACAAAACACCCAAAAAAAACTTATATTTTCCTCCAGTTCTCGCGCGTGGAGACCACTCCTGACGGCGGCGCGGTGGGGGGCGGTGCGCTGCTGCTGCTCTACTCCGCCCTCCTCACCCGCGGGCTGGCCAGGTGGGGTTGGGTAGGGTGCAGTAAATACAAATATCAATCATAACAATCATAATAAAACGCCTGGTATCTCAAATAAATAAATTTGAATACTTTTGTGCCTTAATTCTCATTTGTTATTACAATGGGAATTTCAATGAACCCATAAAATTAGTTGAGAATCTTATGCACTGGTAATCTATCTAACCTATTAATACCCGTTGTGTGACTATTTATATATTTATTTATATATTTGCTTGGTGTTCACTTCTTCAGAAACATAGGATGTGTGTTTATTTGTTTAGTATCCGTTACGCTTTCGTCAGAGTTGGCGTTTAGGTTAGGTTCGGTTAGGTTAGGATAGGAAAAGTTAGGGCATGTTAGGTTAGAATATGTTGTGTTAGGATAAGTTAGGTTAGCAAAGGTTAGGTAATGTTGACGGAATTTTTTCACGGGTCCACCTAGCTTAACGATGACATAGTCCGAGGAATTTCCACGAGTCCTGCTACTACTTAATAACACCCTTGGTTTATTTGTTTGGGGTTCGCTTCTTCCATTTCTCTGTCACGCTCATAAGGATAGTTATAATTATTATTATTATTATTATTGTTTGTAGTCGCTCTTCCACCGGGGTCGCCAGCTAACAGCAAATGTGGACCTCTTCGCTTTCGCGAAGCAATTGGAAGAGTTGGTGTGGATTTCGATTGGGGGTGCAGCTGGAATTCCAGAGGTTTCAACTGCCCACCCTCCAATAGCTGAGCGCCTTAGTAGTAGTCGTAACATGGGTTTGCTAGCGCTTCAGTTACTCAAACTGTGTCGCACCGAAGGTCACATAATTTAATCAGTATCGAAGATGCACATCACTATCATTTGAAATATCAAAATTATGTGAGCATCATGATTATAATTACAACTCAAAGTTACCAGTGTCTCCCCATTAGGATTTGTACATAACACAGTGCATTCGGAAGCACTGGGCAGCCAGATAGTTATAATGACCGTATCTGTGATACGAGTGTCATCAGTACGCAAGCACAAGAATATTTTCTGTCACGAGTACTGTTAGGAAGGATATGTTTGTTTGTCATCCACATGCGAATAATTTGTTCAAGAAAGGTACTGAAGCCTGTCATTTTTGACGGGCCGTGCACACTGGTGAATAATAATTCACAATAATTGCTGTTTGCTTGGTTGGTGCGTGTGTCTTTGACGCTCACAAGGACGTCCAATGACCGTATCTGTGATACGAGTTTCACCAGTGCACAAGTGCAAGAGTATTTTAATGGCGGGTACTATTGGGATGAATGTATTTGTTGGGCATCCACATCTGCAAGATTTGTTATTTTTATCAGCTGTGTACACTTGTATATCATAAAAACAAACACACAATTCAAAATAAATCCCAACGTCCCCCAGGGTAGAGGAGGACCTACACGACCGCCCCCCGCCCCCCCTGGTGCCCCCCCAAGCGCCCCCCCACCTGGGAGTGCTGGGGCTGCTGCTGACGGGGCGCTGCTCTCCCTACCTCCACAACGGCACCGCCTCCGTCGGGGGGGTGCAGGTGTGTAATGGTGCGCGAAGGAATTTAAACAATTTATTTACCACAAGGGATAAAGCGATAGAATGTACCTTAAAGTATAGCTACTTGTGGGTCCGAATGAGTTCAGTGACTTCTAGAACATCCTATCATCAAAAGCTATTTTTAGAGTGTACAGATATGATCAACCTAATTTACTTAACCTAGGGGGCATACAAGACTGGTCATGTTTCGATGCTTGATTTTTTAACAAGAAAAAAATATTTATAGTTAAGATGAGTTAGATGGGAACAGTATACTCATTCTGATATGTAAATATAAATTTAAGACTTTCCACTTATTTAGTTAGCTGTTCACATATCGTGCAGATCGTTTAGAACATAATTTTCCATTCTTTCCAATCCCCAGTTTAAGCTTCCCTTACCACTACAAGGATGTTCCGAAGAGAGGACGGAGAAAGACACCATATAGCATAGAGCTTAGACAAGTTTTAGTGCAGAGAATAATAGTTTTTGAGGAACGGGGAATCAATGCACAAGTCGGTTTCCCCACAATTTATTCGACATTTAGCGAAGAGTTTTAGCTTTATTTTTTTTTTTTTCTTGAGGAACGTGGAATCCACGCACAATTCTCTTTCTACACAAATTTAAATCTTACCCTTCACTCAATAAAACTAATTTGACGTTGATTTTAATGACTTCAAACCGCAGGTGACCGGCGTAACAACGAGAGCAGACATCGGGTTCTTGACGTGGTCACCCGAGTCGGATTCGCGAGGAAAGTCCACGGGAAAATGCACGCCTTCTTTGGCGACCATTTCGATTGTGAGCTCGAGGATGAGAGGACTTGCTCCTCGAACCGCCAAGCTGAGCTTTGCGGCCAAGACGGAAGCGAAGGATATTATGGAGGGTCCTGCTGAGGATATCCAGCACCAGGTATGTGTAGAGTGAAGGATGTGGAGGATAACATTGAGAGTCCTGCAGAGGACATCCAGCACCAGATGTGTTTGGTGTGAAGGATATGAAGGATACTATTGAGGGTCCTGCTGAGGATACCCAACACCAGGTATGTGTAGAGTGAATGATACTAGCCGCCATTGAGCCTCTCGTGCATTAGATAATCCGTTACAGAGTGGATAATTATATAATCCATTGCACACTCCACTTCATTTCCCCCCCCCCCTCCCCCAGGTGGAGGCAAGGCGGCAGGGTGTGGGGTCCCGCCTGAAGACCCCCAAGTACCCCGTCTGGGTGACCCTCTGCTGCGACGCCTACGGGATGCTCTTCAACCCGAGCCTTGAGCTCACCCGGGACTACCATGCTGAGAACAGGTGATGACAACCTGAGAACAGGTGATAAGGCGATAAGCAGTGATAACAACCCGACAACAAATGAAAAATAAAAACGATAATAGATCCCTCAGGAGCTCGATAGCGAACTTTGACCACCGAAATACATGTCAAAAGTTTCATTAGTTATAACGTCTCCGGTTATAACTAGTCTAATTTTAACTAGTCTAGTTATAACTTGTTGCAAATTTTCTAGAGAATCGAATGAGATCGTACGGGGAGAACCGCGTTAAGTTGAATGGTGTACTGATATTTTGGAGAAGGGGATATTTTATGGAGTTATCGCATGTTATTGATAATGTGTGCATGATATTGGGATTATTTGCCTGTTGTTTGGAGTGCCTATAATTTATAGTACATGTAAGTCAGAGTATGTGCTGGTCATTCGTAAGGAGGGCCGGTGGTCAAGTGGTTGGGAGCACGCGTTTTTCACGAGAAAGATCGTCGGTTCGGTACCCTGCAATTCCGGGCTCGCGATTCTCCCCGGAGGGAATACGAAGAACTTGGCCATAATTCGCTACTTCAGCCAAGTGCCATAAATGGGCACCGATGCGACTAGAGGGTGGGCGTCGCAGCGTCCTGGCGTTAGGTATAAATAACTCGAAACAATATACACACTAGAATTAAACTTGATCAGACCCTCTGTTACTTCTCGGTTATCTTCCTGTTCCCTGGAGCGAAGATTTGCGGCGGTGGTTGCAGAGTCAACATTCACATGGATATTATAGGTACATTCATTCTTAGGCCAAATTTGGGGCTTTTTCAGTTCTTTTAGAACATCTGAATTTTTTGAGCGTGATGTTTCCGTCATGGTCTGAGGTGCTTATTTACGCCTATCGTACGTTATTGATAATTATAGCGTGTACGCATCCCAGATTCGAGCTGCTGTACGTGCCCAGCAACCCCACCGGCCGCAACCCCTCCCCTCCAACCCTGCTCACTCTGGACACGCGCACCGCAACCCACGTGCAACCCCACGTACAGTCCGACGTGGACGACATGGAGCCAGATGGTTCAGGCGGTGCTGAGCTGCACATGAGGGTGCCAGCGCTGGTTCGTCTGTTGCACACCAAGTGAGTGCACCATGTGCACCACCCGCCATATGCACCACCCGCCATGTGCACCACCCGCCATGTGCACCACCCGCCATGTGCACCACCCGCCCTGTGCACCACCCGCCCTGTACACCACCCGCCATGTACACCACCCGCCATGTACAGCACCCGCCATGTACAGCACTTAACTATATTGACTTCACTACTGGGACACATGTTGTGCAACAACTTTAATGTTGGGACACATGTTGCCCAACACTGATAAAACTCCACAAATTCACCACTAACATCCCTGTCACCCCGGCAGGTGGCAGGACGCAGAAGTGACGTGTAGGGGTGACATCCCGGACCCGTAGAGGGATGACCAGCCACACCCGAGGTATGATGCCAGGGATGTATTGAAATGACGAAAATACACTCATTAAGAGTGTGGTTGGCATCAAGAGTGCGGCGGAGGGGAGGGGGGGCATCAAGAGTGTGGACGTACCACTAGCTATCTTCACTACCGAAATTATACACGTACCGGGTAAAAATGTTGAAATGCTGTAATGTTCGATAAAGATCGCAAAAATTGAATGCGCTATGTTTTAATATAAGAAAGCGATAATTATATTTTATTGGAATAACACGCGGGTGTAGATCGTATCAGCTATACAGGCTTCGTTTCCAGTCTCATTTAATGAGCTTCTACCACCACGGTAGAAGATACAAGGTAAGATTAGAACATGTTCTCATTTGAAATAATATTCTAGTATCAATGGATAAAATCCACACACATATCAATAGATAAATATTAGCGCATCAATAGCTAAACAATAGCATATCAATAGCTAAACAATAGCATATCAATAGCTAAACAATGGCATATCAATGGCTAAACAATAGCATATCAATGGCTAAACAATAGCATATCAATAGCTAAACAATAGCATATCAGTAGCCAAACAATAGCATATCAATAGCCAAACAATAGCATATCAATAGCCAAGCAATAGCATATCAATAGCTAAACAATAGCATATCAATAGCTAAACAATAGCATATCAATAGCCAAACAATAGCACACCAATAAATAAACAATAGCATATCGATAGAGAATTTAAGCACATCCATAGTTAAAAATAGTACATCAATAGTACATAAAAAATTAAACCCATCACTAGATAAAAAAAGGCATTCCGATAGATAATATTTAGCACAGCAACGGATAAAAATCGATGATAAAAACCACATTAGTACTAAAGTTTATGAGAAAAGGTCTTTACTTTATTTTATGAGAAAAGGTCATTTTTAAAGTTCTTCCCCGAATAAAATTTGTGCATCTATAGATTTAAAATTTATTAAATAAAGCAAACTTTCACCATTAGCGTAAGAAATTTCTTATATCAATTTCTATACGTCAATTTTTATATATTTATTTCCATTTATCAACTACCATGTATCATTACTAAATATCAATAGCATTAGCTCGAGCATTCCAAGCTGTTAAGATTAGATTATTAGTTAGTTTAAGCCTCCCTATCCACTACAAAGGCGATCCAAAGAGAGGAAGGAGGAAGGCACCATTTAGTATGGAGTTAAGGGAACGTGGAATCTATGCAGAAAGGGCATAGAAACAGTACGATGAGAAAGAAGTTTATGAAACAACATCAAAGTTGAAGAAGAAAGTAGTAGGTGTTGAAAAAACAGGACAGCAGTGAACCGAAAAAAGATGGTCCGTAACAAAACAAAAACCTATTTTATTTCAACAAAAAGGAAGCCTGCCTAACCTTTAGCTCGGGCCCTCACATAGTCCCCCTGGGAGCGCTAATTCCCATAGATACAACAGTTGTATCCCCCTGAGGGGTCCAAGCTGTTAAGGAGAAGTTTACCCCACATGGCCATTGTATGAATACCGATGTGAAACTAGAATACTAATAGTAAATAGAATAACTTTAACGGAATACACATAAAATGAAATCATTGTTTGATTTTATCCTAATCATGTTCAGTATCTATATTATACAAACATATATATATATATGCACATACACACATATATAGCACTTAATACCTGAACATGGCGTAAGGAAATAAAATGCAGCGTAAGTATTAAACTAAAACCGTTAAAACCTACCTTGCATGTCGCTATATTCACAAACTATTCATCACCAAAGTTACAAAATACGAAATTTAATTCTGTCGATGTGGTACAAAAACAGGCTAATCCTACATGCCCTGCACAACTCAAGTTTTACGGCGACCTAAACTTTTTTTTTTTTTTTTGTTTCAACTTCTTACTTTTGGTTTGTGGGTCGATACGCAAGATACGAAACTAAAGATTTGCGGGACCGTAGTCTAAGTTCTAGGGTAAATATGTTGTACAGGACCAAGATTCTAGGTTACGAGTTAGTTTAAATCCTCCTAACCGCTTGACGATGAACATAACATGTTTAAAATTAGAGACAGGAACATCCGTGTTCTGTGGCAAAAAGGTGTGTCAAAATGTGCGTCAACGAAGGTGTTTCAAAACGTGCGTCAATGAACCTAGATCGACTGAGGTAAATCTCTGACCTTTTTTGACTCGGCACCAAAAATTCGGCGTATTGCCTAAGCGTGTAAATTTTCAATCGTCAGTTAAGAGCAAGCACACATGCGGCGTCAAAAATGATACAGTAATTATAGAAGTGAGGTTTACCTCATTCATGGAAGCTGATTTTAAACGAAACTCCCAAATGCGTTTTCCTACTTTGATCCTGTGTTATCTGCAATAAGAACACCTTCAAATGAGTTCAGCACAGAGAGATGATCGAAAATCGTTACAAAAGTTTTCGGGTGTAATCAAGTGCTCATGCTTCCACCCCACAGGATGATCCATCAAAATTAATAGCATTACTGAAATAACATGGATCTCTCATATTGGATAGGGCAAAATACACAAAAAATCACAATTCTTTAAAATGAATTTACTGCCTAAGTAAACGCTAGCGTAAAAACTTACCTCCCTCTCGTAGATACTAGCTTCAGCCATGCGAATTTTTTCGTTCAGTAAACACAAGCATTACATTCAGTTCTACTACTCAAAATGTAATGCACCATAAAACATGCTCTTGCCATGCGAATTTCTTCTTTCGATAAACATTACATTCAGTTCTACCACCCGAAACGTAATGTATCAGAAAATATACAATTTATTTTCAAGTTCACCACAATCGACACAAAGCCAACTTGCACATATGTATAACTGCACTGGAGAGTGCAAGTGTACACAACCTGCCGCCGGCCACACACAGAATATTTTCTTTATCTTCCGTAGTGGCCGCAGAAGCACGGACAACCGCACGAGCAAACGGCCTTGCGGTTGCGCACTCGTTACTGAACAATTAACGGTCGCCTATCATTAACAGGCAAAATAGTTTTAGAACTGAGATGAAAGAAAACTACGCTTTGTACATGTGGGTTATCAGTTCGATATCAGGTAAAAGGCACTGTGATTAATCCACCGTGGACTTCAAATATATTGCAAACTGAAGGGTACTTCAGATACTTCAAATCTCCCATTCATTGGGGTCACTTTTTGGATTTGATTGGTCAACAGATTTTTTCATTCTTTTTCGTTTTGCTACTCCGTCGTAGTTTTATTTTATTTTATTCGGTCATCACTTTTTTGACGATTAATCAGATATGTGGAATGAAAGTCTTAGATATGAAATACTTTTTGTTGAAAATTTTCGAATCAGTGCATGTACCACTTAACTCCCTATCGAGATAACATCGTCTCATGAGTCAATCTCGTTAGAAGTACTCTATATTATTTCCCTCCAGCAAATACATACTCCAGCAGCACAAGGTCACAAAACCACTCATGCAAAACGCTTCAAAGTCACTAACTAAATCAGCTCTCACTGTGTCCATTCAGTCACTTCGCGTCAAGGTTATTTTGAAAAATAAACACAAGAAAATGAAACCAAGTCATCGGGAAGTTGAGGGCGAGTATAAAAGGAGCAGCACTCAACCACGTCTGCCACTCGCCCGGCTGACGCGGTGAGAAAAGCATCAGTCGTGGAAATGATACTACAGATAATCGTGAGATATGGGGAAATTTCGCTTATACATTGGGTCGAGTGTATATAATTACCTCATTTTTTACGCTGAGTCACTAATTTTACAACTAGAGGCTACTGGTAACTTGGAGATATAGGGAAATTTGGCGTAGACTATGGGTCGAGTATACGGTATTAACTATTCTACCTTACACGGAGTATATAAATTTTTAGGACTAGAGGCTGTAAGATATAGGGAAATTTTGTATATAAATTTGGTTGAGTATATAGTATTAACTCGTTTTTCTCACGCAGGGTAAATAAATTTTACAACAAGAGGATGCAGATAACTGAACGATATAGGGAAATTTTTCATTTACATTTAATCGAGTGTATAGAATTAACACATCTTTCTTATGCTTTGTATATAATTTTTAACGACTAGGGACGAAACAGTGAAATTTATAGGGAAATTTGACGTTCGCATTCGGTTCAATATATATTATTAACTACTCTTTCTTACGCTGGGTAAAAATTTGTTTACTACTAAATGCTTGGCTTTTCAAAGGTTTTTCCCTTACGCTCCCATCTACCATGGAAATGAACCTACGAAAATAACTTTGAGACATGTCGAAATTTTGCACTTACATTTGAACGAGAATATATAGTGTTGGCACGTTTTCACTACGCGGAACAAACAATTTTTAAAAGCTATCATTTGCTTCATCCCGAGTTCTCTCCCTTGCGCTCCCATCGGCAAGGGTTGAAACTATTCATTTCGAACATTTTACCTAAAAATTAAAATCCTGAACGAACTACAAAATAACACCAAGTCTTTATTTATACGACACTTGTTTAACGAACATTGTTATTCTTGTTCGTTTGATCATGATTACATCCTTGCTATACTCTGTCCACACTCAGTTTTCAGTATCAATAGCGAATACTAAGAATATGCAGTGACGTTAAAATTGAACACAACTTGCGAGGTCGATAGAAAGTGAGGCCAATATCAGTATTGAAATTTGATTGTAAAAAAATGAAACTTGAGTATTTTTTGCCATAAGAAATGATAGAGCGAGGGCAAATTTATTGTCCTGCTCTCAGAGAAAATTATGTGTGAAAAAAATGATGTGTACAAAAAATTATGTGTACCAAAAATTGTGTGTACCAAAAATTGTGTACGAAACAATTGTGTACGAAAAATTGTCTACGAAACAATTGTGTGTACGAAAAATTGTCTACGAAACAATTGTGTGTACGAAAAATTGTGTGTACGAAACAATTGTGTACGAAAAATAATGTACGAAACAATTGTGTATACGAAAAATTATGTGTACGAAAAATGGTGCGTACGAAAAATCGTGTGCGAAAAATTATTCGTACTTAAAATTTTGCATGCGAAAAATTTAACGGACGAAAATCATTCTCCTTCGTCTTCTTTGTTCTCCTTCAATTTATGCAAAAAATAGCTTGCAAAGAAAAACAATTTTGTAGTCTAATGTACAATAAGATTCCACAGCCCGGTTTTACGTGTACACACAACAGGCAATTTGATTTAAATGTAATCCTAGTTTCCAAAAGGAATAACTTCTACAGTATCTATACACTAAATCCAACTTGGTGGAGACTTTTTACGCTTTTATCTCTTAGAATAGAGAGCAATTTCCAAGATGGCCATGATCCGACACAGGAGAAATTGTTTTTAAAAAATGCCTCCTGAAATTGTAGTACAACCAGCAGCAAAAGTTTCTCTGTCGATTTGGCTACTCTACTGGCCATTTTTCGGTCAAAATCCTCAAGTTTCAGTTTTCCCGCCGTAAAATTTATAGTAATATTGGCAATAAATTTTTCAGCATAGCTTGTAATTTGTGCATAATTGTAACGCCACTGTATATCCTTAAAAATGTTCATCAGGAACTTGAAAACGAAGAGCACAGCACGTAGTGAAATCATTTCAATTTTATTTCTTGCTTTATACACCTAATCTATAAAAGTGAAGAAACTGAAAAACTAGAAGTCCTATTTTTCTTAAACGTTTTTCGTATTTTTCTCCGTTTGAAAAATTACGAGTTTCCTGACCAAAAAATGTTCAGACGTATGCTGCTGCCTTCGAGATACGATGGTTGGGTACCATATTAAAGCTATGGTACCGTACTATAGCACCATAATATAATTCTATGGTATAGTTATAGTACTACCTATAATTAGAGTATTTTATGGTTATGGTAATATTTATGACACCATAATGTAGCCCTATAAAATGGTTGTGACACCATAACATGATATAATATAGTACCATAAAATAGTTTTCGTAATATAATATGACAAAACATAGTTATGGTACCATAACATAGTCATAACCACAAAACAGTTAACATGATGCACCCACCAGCAGTTCTTGTACTCAGGATTGAACAAACAAACAAACATCGGCATCTAAGGATGCTTTATTTCCAATTCAAGCCTGATACATATCACCTTGTACATTGGTTTTTTAAATGCCTTGTAATTAACAGGACACCATGACGCTTTCCACCGGTCAAGACCGGTACCCATTTCAGACACCTGGGTAGAGTGGGGTATTGTGCTTCGAATTTTTCTCTTATACCCAACGGAGAAAATCGCCACCCAGCGCCGAGATTCGAACCCTCGATGCCATCACGGCATCGAGGGAGGTGACGAGGTAACACACACAAATATTTTTATTATCTGAAATTGGATCTCTGGAACTTTTTGCTTTACGATGATGCACGCCTGCACTTTAGAACCGTCATTACTTATGGATTTTGCTCGTCATAGCCGTG
This sequence comes from Platorchestia sp. MABIK, assembly GCA_014220935.1. Taxonomy (NCBI): domain Eukaryota; kingdom Metazoa; phylum Arthropoda; class Malacostraca; order Amphipoda; family Talitridae; genus Platorchestia; species Platorchestia sp. MABIK. The sequence continues at coordinate 12,962 of JACJUY010006767.1, forward strand.
TGGCTTTCGGACCTGACTCCATGCGGGAAACGCGGGTTCGAGTCTAGGCGCTGGTGGTGATTTTCTCTGTTGGGTATAGGAGAAAAAATTCTAAGCACAATACCCCACTTTACCCAGGTGTCTGAAATGGGTAACGGTCTTTGACCGGGGAAAAGCGTCCTGGTGTTAGTTATAAGGCATTTGAAAAACCAATGTACAAGGTGATATGTATCATGCTTCAATTGGAAATAAAGCATCCGTTGATGCCGATATTTGTTTTTTGAATACTTCAAGTGTACAATTATAAGTGCTATATATATATATGGAATTGAGGAGTAAGTTTATTTGCTTGAGACGTGAGGTGTTAAAAGCGACACAAGTGAATATGCGTAGCAGAATGTAATTCTATACTCACAGTGTACTCACCGGGTCTCACCACCCGTATTATGTTTCACCATCCGTACCATGTCTCACCACCCATACTATGTCTCATCACCCGTACCATGTCTCACCACCCGTACCATGTCTCACCACCCAGGCATTGTTGGCTGCTATGGCTGCGGTCACCACTGAAAGGACTGATCACGTGCCCTTCCAACATGGCGGATCACCCCCAAGTTTGCAGCACTCCTCCCTCCCCAACCCATCTCTTCCCAACGGCTTCAGCCCCAACCATGACCCCAGCTCCCCTACGTTCGAACCTCAACATCACCAAAACCGATCGCCTAAAATTTCAAAGTCTGCTACCGATCAGACCGCAAAATCCCCTCACGAAAAATCATTTTCTCCTATACCCCCGCCATCCTCAGTACACTCAGTGAGCGCAAACCAATCTCCCTATGGGCCAGGGTTTCTCGAAAAACCTCTTTACTCTTCGGAAAACCATTTTGAGTCTGGACCTCAAGGGCTTCAAAGTCACTTGAGATCTAGACCTCATCTGCTAACAGACCCTTTTGGATCTGAACCTCAACAGCTAACAGACCCCTCAGAATCTCAACGGCCATCAAGCCACTTGGGATCTGGATCTCAACAGCTAACAGACCCCTTAGGATCTGAATCTCACCAGCCGCCAATCCACTATGGATCTAAACATCACCGGCCACCTATCCACTTGGGATCTAAACCTCACCGGCCACCAATCCACTCTGGATCTAAACCTCACCGGCCACCAATCCACTCTGGATTTAAACCTCACCGGCCATCAATCCACTTGGGATCTAAACCTCACCGTCCACCAAAACCTGGCCACACACAACACCACTACGGACCATCACCCAAGAAACATCCTCCTCCACATACCGGCACATACGTCGAAGCCCCAGCGTGCTCCTACAACACTTCCAAAAGCTGGTGTCTGGAGGACCAAGACTACCCGATGTATGAAATACGACGCGCCGTGCAGAAGAACAGAGAGAACTTCATCACCCTCTACGCCGACGTCGCGGACCTCAACACAGCCAACTCAGTGGACGGTTTGCACGAACTGAAGGAAGAAACGTACTTATGTGCTTCGGACACCAGCTACGTGAGACCACTGCGTGCAGTTAACGTGGACGGAGACTGGCGCGTGATAGTGAATGGTGTGAAGTTGGACTATGAAGACATCACGCAAACCGTGCGGATCGAGGAATGTTTGGACTCCGGAGAGCCGTGTCCTTTGGTGCCCAAATGCTACGCGTCGACGTGCGCCCAGAAGTTTATCTACCATCGCTTCCTCGTCTATAATCCACATGATGTCTACTTTCCATTCGCTATTGAGAGTTTCAAGTTGCCGGCTTCCTGTTCGTGTTTTCTAGATAGCTTTTATGTTAAATAAATGTGTCTAAAAGGTATTTGAACAACGAATCCCATAGGTTATAGGAAAAGGAAACGAACATGCAGCTCTGGCGCTACGCGCATGAGTAATAAACGTTTTGAAATGTACCGTGATTTCATCGTTTAGCGGTTAAATATGGGTACTTGCTAAAGAGCACGCAAAAAATACGAATAAAATGTTTCTTTTCCATGTTTTCCTAGTTTCTGGTCATTTAATGTTATTTCACCAATTTTTGTATCGTTTTATATACGTAAGGAAAAAATACTGAACTGCAGCGAGAGGTACGCAAAGAAAACAGGTCTCTAATTTCTAATTTTCTTCACATAGAATTAAGTTAATTTATTTTATCAACAACGTTCACCATCAAAAATTTGTTTCACTGTCACCTAATTTACGTGCACGCCTTTTATAACGACCACGTACAGCAAGAAAATAAAAGTCAAGACACCTCAGAATACCAGGCATAATCTTCAGTATGATGTGTGTGAATCAGAATAATTGATTTACCGTTCCTCTCGTGATGACATCTTCGCTGCTCCGTCAGACCAAAGCTGACGCCACACTGGCACTAAAACGGGGGTTGGGGGGTTGAGTTGATTACGTTATAATTTCGTCAGAGTATCGAAAACGGCGGGAAAACCCAAAAAATAATGGTAATAATAAATAATCCCATTGTGATGTCACTCAAACAAATAACAAAACTTTACATCAATTGTTCATACGGTTGGCCATCAATGCTTTGATGGGCCACTCAAATTGTGAGGTTTTCTCATAACCACTGACCCTGTCATCATTGTGCGCTTTGAAATATCCTCCTGATTGAAGAAGAATTCACATAACTGTTATATTAGCTAGTTTAACACGTTAGTCGCCATGTGGGCCACCGGTGGTACACGGAGGAAATTTTCATAATACTGCTTACCGACCGGTAGTCACAAACTCAATTTTCATAGATACATAATTAAAGCTATACAAAAACACGATCAAGTTAATGTTTGCTATTTTCGAAATTATTTGCAATTGATTTTGAATTCGAGTTGAATATTGAACTTCAATTTTACCCATGGCGGCTTACGTGTTCAAACTCCCAAGCCACAATAAAGGCGATTTCAAGAGAGCGAAGACAAGGCACCGTCAAGTAAGGACTGTAGAAAATTGGGAATCTATGCACAAGGTGTGTTCCCACGCGGGACACCATGCGCATAAAAATCGGAAATTAAGAAGGAAGATGAAGGAATGAAAAAAAGAGACGGCCGAGAAGGGATGAAAACTAAAAGAAGCAAGTTGGGCACGGAAGACAGAAGTCCCGAAGGCCTATCTACAACTGAGGGGACCGAACAGTTTCTCTCCTGCGGGCGCCAGTCCCCAAAGTAGAAGGAAAGGTTTAGCAAAATTACGAATTACGTTTAAATGAGACCAATTTTTGACTGGTTCCATCTCGTGCTTCCTAAAGGCGAATAATTCCAAAGATTATTCAAAGTAAAGGAAGAGTATCAACATCTTTCAACCGATACTCATAGACTCCCGGTATGACAAACCTGCAAGTGTAACCTTACCGTCTTTGCGTAGACTTATCTCAATGGACAATAATATCATTGTTCCTATTTTATTTAAAATATTCGCCTCTGTTTTTGCAGATGCGATTATAATGGTGAGAATAGTTCACGTAAAGTTCCTTCGTTTTTTTTTTTTTTTTTGTTAACCCGTTGACTGCGATCGGTTAAACTGAAGTTCAAAATACAACTCAAATTGAAGGAACTTTAGAGATCTTTATTGAAAATTAAAATTAAATTGATCGTGCCTTCATTTAGGTTCAAGTATTCATGACAGTAAACTCACGCTGTGACACACTTGCAAGTGTAACCTCACCGTTGAGTTGTCGGTGGACAATTGCTTTTATTTTTTTCAAATGATTCCCCGCTGTTTTCGCATGCGGCGTGATTGCAATGGTAGCGAATCGTATGAGTTTCTGAAACAAGATAAAAGCTTATGGTGAAAAGAAGACGGAATTATTTAAGTTAATTTTAACCTTCGTAACTTCAATAAAACTGTTCCAAAGAGAGGAAAGATGAATGCACCATCAAGTACCTGGTTGAGGTAACAAGGTTTATTCCCACACAAGATCCCTGGCGCACAGAAACGGTAAGTTAGGAATAAAGTTTTTGAAACAAGATAAAAGTTGAAGAAGAAAGCAGGCGCTAAATAACAGGGCAGCCATGAACCAAAAAAAGATGGTCATAAAGAAAACAAAAATATCTACTTTATTGCAAAATAAAGACAGCCTACCCCAGCTGGGCACGGGAAGATTAATCTGATTTTCTCTATGTAATATTTCACTATATAATTATTTACATTTTCTTTTTATTACTTTATTACTAAACATAAAATTCGTAGTTGTAAAAACAACAGACTTACCATAACGTCTCCAAGGCGAAAACTCGGGAAACAAAATTGAAATCAGCAGCAGGAGGATACAAACAAGCAGAGCCAGGGTACTAAATGGTTTTTATTTACACGTGAGCGCACATCTAGGAAGTGTAAATTTTCACAGAGGAGCTACACGCATCCAAAAAAACAGCTACGCACAAAGAGACATCCAGGAATGATCGACGCCATCAATGCTTTCAAGATACCCACTCCCTACGCAGACCCACTGTACGCTGTGCTGAGAGAATGTTCTGCCTACATGGCCTAAATAAAATGGTTTCCCAACGGAAGCGTGCCGCAAATTTGAAAAGTTTTACTAGGAATTTGAAAAGTTTTACTAGGAATTTGAAAACTTTTACTAGGAATTTGAAAAGTTTTGCTAGGAATTTGAAAAGTTTTGCTAGGAATTTGAAAAGTTTTGCTAGGAATTTGAAAAGTTTTGCTAGGAATTTGAAAAGTTTTGCTAGGAATTTGAAAAGTTTTGCTAGGAATTTGAAAAGTTTTGCTGGGAATTTGAAAAGTTTTGCTAGGAATTTGAAGTTTTCACTAGACAGAGATTACGTGTCACACATAAAAATCAGAGCACGCATGCCAGCCAGACTCGACCTGAACAAAATAACTGATAAATAACTCAGTTACCACGTACTAGAGCCCGTTCAAGTACCTCGTGGTTCACCAATGGTCCACATAATACAAAAATGGTGAACAATTTGCAATAAAGAAGCATGGTTCTCTACACTTTGAACATACAGGCCTGACACCAACACCAGTAGGCCTAATTAGTAGGCCTAATAATAATTTCTGCTGAAATATTTAACGCAACTCCCAAAAAATCCAAAAGTCAAACAACCTAATCCCCAAATTTTCCAAAAGCGTACACGTCAGATATTACTCGGGCTTTGTCAAATGTTGCTCAATGACAGGAATATTGATGAAACCATTCCATAACCGTGCGCTCAACATGAGACTTTGTATTACATTATTTTAAAACTACGCGTGACTAACGCACCAGGAAATATCCCCAGGTTAACTCGCTCCCCGGGTACACATGTGTACCAGACGGTAAATTGTTCATACACGTACCAGTTTCATTGAACGACATTTCATTTTTTTCACGCACTCTTTAAGAAATAACTTATCATACGAGGTGAAATGTATGGTGCAATTGTATTTGTCATATTTCTTGGGAAGGATAAAAGTGTATTCGAGCAGTAAAGTCGATTTCCCTATTCTGCTACTTACTACCTAACCAAACCAACCGTTCACAACCGCGGAGAACGTGTTGAAGAACGTGTTGCAGTAGCACTTTCTCGAGTTGGATTTGGGTGCTGCGGGTAAACTATACATACAACACAGCAATGTTGTTCACATGTGTGTGGTAAGTAAACTAGACGTAGAACGCGGCTCAATATACAACGGTTGTTATCATACAAACTAGAAAGTGCATCTTGTATTGAGTTCAAAATGAGTTTTCTCACAAAACCTTAATCTATGCCATGAAATTTTCTGTCTTGCATTGAGTTCAAAATGTTTTTCCTCACAAAACCTAAATCTATGCCATGAAATTTTCAGTATCAATATGCCCGCACCAACACACTCAGCCCCACCTCTTCATGAACTTCGAGCACTAATATTACACAACTCAGTTTCTTTATAACAAAATTAACCAAGTTTTTCATGCATTATATGAACTTCACGACATGTCCATACAACAGCAGTGGCTATAGAAAAGTTCAAAGGTGCAATAATGAAGCCGTGTTTGAATAATTTAAGAGAAGTGATGAAGTCTATAAAAATTAAATTCGAAAAGTGTTTTGTAATAGCACCAAGCCTTCCAAGAATACAAGAAGATAATGATAAGAATTACAAATCACAAATTACTCGTGTATAAGGAGATGACAAGAATTACAAATCAACACTAGTGTACCATACAGTTGAAGCATGTACTATAGCGAAAAGTACTGGATGAATTAGCTAAGTGTTATAGTGTCTTCCTTCAGCAAGAAAATTCCTTAATTTTAAAAATTATACCAAAAGTACATTATAGCCATAATTCCAATCATGTAAGGAAAGAGACTGATGGGAAAGATTATTCAAATTACACCCTAAAGAAACTATGTTCCTTTAGTACTTCCCCGCACACAATAACACATTAGAGCCATCATTCCGATCATTTGTAGCGGAAGAGACTGATAGGAAAATTAAATGTAAATTTCACCCAAAACTATACCCTCTTAATACTCTCCCTGCAAACAATAACACATAATAGCCATGATTCTGATCATAAGTCAGGAAAGAGACTGATAGGAAAGATTAAATTCAAATTACACCCAAAAAAACAACGTCCCCTTAGTACTTTCCCCGCTCATATGTGAGGGAAGAGACTGATAGGAAGATTATATACAAATTACACCCCAAACTATGTCCCCTTAGTACTCTCCCAACACTCAAGTACCTTCAGCACACCTTCACACAACTGCCCCCCTAGTAAGACAACAAACTACATCTAGTTGCCAAAACGAAACCTACTTAACCGTTCATGGTTTTTCCATAGCACTCATATACAAGGAACACCTCAGCCTCCAAAACATATCAATACAAAGCATTGGGTACATCCTCACCTACGAACTAGATAAAAACTCTCACCAAGGTTCAAAGGAAGCAAGCCAAGGAATAAATTAAAAAAACACAGGCGCTTGGAAGCGGTGTAACACTTTGACTGCGACGTGAGCCACATTTGGTCACTCAGGGATTTTCCACTATGCTGCGGACCAACCAGTAGCCTCAAACTCAATTTTTACAACTATTCAATCAAAGTTGAATGAAAACATGATCCCGTTAATGTTTGGTATTTTCAACATTGCTTACTACAATTGACTTTAAACTTAAATGGAATTTTGAATTCACCATCTGTAATAACAAGATCCAGTTTGATATTTTCAACATCGCTTTCTACAATGGAACCTAAACTCAGACAGAATATTTAATTCACCTGTAAAACACGATTTAGTTAGGTATTTTTAACATCGCTTGCTACAATGAACTTCAAACTTGAACTAAACATTAAATTCACGTGCCGCAGTCAAAGTGTTAAAGCGGTGTCTCTAACTACGACCTTAACCCAAAAGGCTAGGAGTCACCGAAGCACATCCCTACTTGTCCTTCCGTCTAGTGGCCCTCGCACCCCCCGCACCTCCACGGACAGGTCTTCTGGTATCACAGGACCCCCCAGCAGCAGCACCCCCACCACCCCCACTCGCCGGGGTAGTCGACCCAATGCCTAACAAGTTGGTCATAAACTCGGCTATGTCGGGGGTCTCGGCCTTGGGCATCTGGAGCTGGGACTCGACTTCTCTGCGAGTCTCCGGGTCGCTGAGCTTGGGCATGAGGAGCATGAGCCCCAGGGGCACGACGGTCATGAGCACCATGGGGTTGAGGAGCAGGTCTGTGATGCGCCACTGCTCCCGGGCCTGGAAGTAGCGCACCGGGCCCAGGGGGGTGAACTTCATCGGTGTTGGCAGCTGTGGGCGCACCAATGCTTTAGTTGGTGCTCTCATGTTCTATTTAATGATACCATTAACTGAGTTTAGTAGCAGTGTTTCATTTGATGCTCTCATGTTCTATGTAATGATACCATTAACTGAGTTTAGTAGCAGTGTTTCATTTGATGCTCTCATGTTCTATTTAATGATACCATTAACTGAGTTTAGTAGCAGTGTTTCATTTGATACTCTTATGTTCTATTAAATGATACCACTAACAGTTTAGTAGCAATGCTTTATTTGATGCTCTCATGCTCTATTTAATGCTTGAATTAACTGACATTGGCAGCAGTGTACACACCACTTGGCAGTGTGTTATGCTGGATAAATGTTAAAGGGCATATCCCTTCTTTTTAGCAATTAAAATTGCACCTAAAATAGAAGTAATAGAGCTTTGACTCTTAATCTATTTTCAAGTGAAGCTAGATCAATAAATAACTGAAGATGGCTACGTACACCCTCTTCAACCATTGAAATTAGATGTTTAGTTTAAGCCGACCTAACCAAAACAAAGGCATCCCAAAGAGAAGAAAGAGAAAGGCGCCATTTCGTTCGGAGTGAAGGGAACTCGGAATATCTATGCCCAAGATGCATAGAAACAGTAAGTTCAGAAAAAACTTCATGAAACAAGATGAACGGTGAAGAAGAAAGTAGTAGGTGCTAAAAAACAGGACAGCAGTAAACCAAAAAAGATGGTCCATAACAAAATAACAAGCCTGTTCCATTTCAACAAAAGGATGGCCTACATAACCTTTAGCTCAAGACTTCACACCTTCCCCCTGAGAGCACTGATTCCCATAGATACACTAGTTGTATCCCCTTGAGAGGGTTTAACATTCCCCCTGCAAGCAATAATTCCCATAGATGCACTAGATGTACCCCCCTGAGGGGGTTTAACATTCCCCCTTTGAGCACTAATTCCTAAAGATACACTAGTTGTCTCCCCCTAAGATGATTCAAGATTCCCCCTGGGAGCACCAATTCCCATAGATACACTAATTGTACTTATTTGGGGGATTCAACAATTGAGCTGCAAGCAAGTCAACAGACACAGAAGCACTCACCACATCCACTTTTGAAGGCTGGAGGATGTTGACCTTACGTGGACGCCACTTGCCCTTTGCATTGATGTCCACCCTTATTGGGGCATACATAATGTTCGGAGTCACCACGTGGATGAAGTGGGAGCCCCATGGTAAGTTGTGCAGCACGAATGAACCATTTTCCCTGAAATAAAATTAATAATTTAAACTAAGCACAAATAAAACTTCAAATCTGCATTGAAAGTAACAATCACAAAAATAAAAAATCAAGAACAAATGAGACATTTCCATCCCATGCAAACAAAATTCCATGCTAAGCAATGAAATAAGAAATGCAAATTTAGGTCATATGAAAACAAATAATTTGGAGATAGAAAGCATTACTTGACTAGAGTATTTCACTTTAAAAAACATCAGTGTTTTTCAAGCCAAACCGATTAATTCATTCATGAAATTATTTTGCAGTATGAGGTTCTAAGGCCTATCCTTTCTTCCCTGATTTTTCTTGTCTGATGTTAGGACCATATTGCAACAAGTTTACATAAAAAAGGATATTTTCCAAACAAAAAATAAACTTTTGATTCATGATGATGCTGTAACATATCAAGTTTGCATGGTGAAAGCAAAGATTGGCAAAACTGAGCACGCAAGCTTACAGCAAACTTTATATTATAAAACTAGGGTAAACGGCTTGTCAAAAATGACAACATTTGATATTATCCCTAAATTGATCTTACAGATGTGAATGACAAAACAAATATATTAATCCTAATAGTACTTACCAACAATAAAATATTCTTGTACTTATGCACTGGTGAAACTCATTTCACAGACACAGTCAATAAAAATCCTTCATATAAAACAAGTTATTTCTTAAAAAACAGACACCAAACAAACAAATAAAAACACCAAGGGTATTATTAGGTAAGCTAGGAAGTAAAGAAACATGGCTGAGGTTGGTAAAATTTCAAGCACAGTTTCAGACACTCGAGACTTACTTCAAGAAAGCCTGGTAGCCGGTGTTGGTGTACACGTGAGTGCTGGCAAAAAATTCAGCATCAGTCATTGGGAGGTTCCTTGGCCTCTCCACGATGCCATCTACTTTGAAGCGCTCCATAGACTCTGTTCCATCATCTGAGCAAATCAAAAAACATAATAAGCAATGATGTAATAAATAAATGGAGTTTCAACATTTAGTCCTTCTAAAAACATAATGAGCATAAGCATAGAAATGAATTGAATTTCAAAATAGGGTCATTCCATAGAGTTTAATTTGATAGAAAGTTGAAGCAAAATTCAGCGATAGGTGTTTTGAACATAGAATGTAAATTTTTGTTTGTAATCAACAGAATTATAAATACTATACAGCATTCAATCCATAGAAAACCTGTTTCTAAAGAAGAGCTTAACTCAGAGGCCTGATCATTTACAGATCAAACATATTTAATGAAAGAAAACAAAATCACTTTTGAGAAGGCCTTGGTTTCATATGATTCTCGACACAATTTTTTGCTGATATAATCCCTAGGCTAATGTCAAAATATTTCATTCATAACCAATAATAGAGAACACCAGTGATAATATATAATACATAGTTTGAAAATTTATTATAATTATTAGCAAAATTAAAATTGGCCCAATTAAAATTATTAAAATCAAAATTAAATAAAAAAATTGCAGATTCATCTTTCTAGATTCTCAGTATCTATGTAGGCATCTTCAGCAATTACTAAGTTTGAAAAAAAAAACAATGTTGGTATGACAAAACACAAAAGTTTTATACCAACAGTCTTTTTAGCACTTACCTTCAGTCTGGGCACTGGCAAAAATAGCCAAGTAGCAACTAACATACACAAAAGTTACAATAAGATAATTCTTCATTGTGCCTGGAACATTAAGTATATTACAAACAATTAATTTGCAATAAAATAAAGAATTAACTTATCATTTAACATATTTTTAGTATGAACATAAAGTGTATTACAAAAATTAATTTGCAATAAAATAAATAATTAATATATCATTTAACACATTTTTAATATTCAAATAAGTTAAAGAATGCAACACAAGAAGTAGCTTAGTTTTGATTATTTTTGCTATAAAATTGTATTCCACAATAGTCAACATTTAAATAATATGGACATTTTCAAAACTATGTGTGCAAGAAACAATATACCTAGAGAGGTTTGGAACATAAAAACCCAGGGTTTCTACCTAGTTGTGTGTGTAAAGAAAATTATAGACTATAATGAATATGCTGGACTGCTGGTGGCCCTTTTCCTTAGTTCCAACTTGCAACTGAGGCTGAGGAAGTTTCAAATAGAACTTCTCTACTGTGAATGCATGCCTTAACTTCTCAAGCTTCAAGAAGTAGAAATAGAAACTGCTAACTTAGCTTTTGACAAAATAAAATTTTTCATTTACAGATAGGAATTCAAATTTTTCCCAAATAATTTAAATTAACATAATAATAAATCTAAACAGTAAAAGCAACTAATGACCAAAATTTGGTTAACCATCAATTCTGAAATTACTCTAGGCTCAAGCTTATGAAAAGTGCAAGCAAAAAAATGAAAATAAGCTGTCTAAACGAAGGAAAAATATTTCAAGAACCTAAGCCTCATCACATCAAATAATAGCTCAAGTCTCAGATTGGGCAGTGAGGCCTTCAGCATAAACAATTATAAAGCTTCGTAAATTTAAATAAGAACTGATTAGAATACTGAATTTTATTTACAAGACCATTATAGATAAGTTACTCTGCAACAATAAACTAACATCATGTTAGGCCTCCCTACGTGTATTTGGTTAACATAACGAAGTCCCATTAAGGAAAATTTTGTAGAGATTCCTAAAAAATAAAAAATTACAAAACTGCAGTAATAAGTACATCATAGCAGTAAGGAGCTTGATATTACTTGAATAGTTTACCTAACCTTAAAAAAATTAGATCATACAGGTTATGAATATTACCCGAACACAATTAATTGCAAAAAGTCTGAAATTAAACCAAATTAAAATAATAAGAGTGATTATTAACGCCTTATCACTAATAAGTGAACTATTTATGATTCCATGAACGATCTAAAATCCTCTAAAAACTGGATTGGTAGTTCAAAAAAGTGAAGTGCTCTCTGAAATTATTTCACGTCAATATTCATACCGTTCACTTTCCACACATTCATTAATGTACTTTACCGCACACTACCACGTAATTTGCACTTAGGTTTATTTCTGACGTAATTTTTAACGCGTTCTTCGCAACCTTCTTCCTTACGTCATTTTGGGACACTTGACTGACAGAGATTTCCATGATTATCTTACATGCGGACCGGCTGTTTACCCAGACAGCTACATGACTTCATATTTTTTCTATCCGCAATTCAAAACAAGGCTTGGGCAGGTATAAAAATTTGTCTGAAAACCTTAATTGTACATAAAAAGTATATATAGTGAAGTTATGTTTGATATGATTTGGATGTGAAAATGATTCAAACTGTTTTAAATTGACAAGATTACACAAATTGATAAAAAAAAACACTTCCGCTGAGTCCGCTCGATAAAAAATGAATTTAAAGAAAATTTAAGTTTTTATGTATAAAATACCTAAACAAAAGCAAGTGTTTGTTTATTTGAGGATAAATTGAAGATTACAAATAGTGTGACGGTGTAGCGTTGATGTATGAACTCAAGGAACTCGTCATAGCCGTGTGGTTTAAGGACCTGGCCTTCCGTGAAGGCATCGAGGGTTCGAATCTCGGCTCTGGGTGGTGATTTTCTACGTTAGGTATAAGAGAAAAATTCAAAGTACAGTACCCCACTCTACCCAGGTGCCTAAAATGGGTACCGGTCTTGACCGGGGGAAAGCGTCATGGCGCCCTGGTGTTATTTATAAGGCTTCTTAAAAACCGATGTACAAGGTGATATGGATCAGGCTTCAATTGGAAATAAAGCATCCGTAGATGCCGATGTTTGTTTTGTTTAAAAGAAAGTACATAGAAAACTGCTTTATTGATAACACCGTTATTGTTTTCAGGTAGAATGAATTTTTATTTCAGCTTTTCTCCTAAGAAGATTGGATGAGTTAGTGTCAGCTGCTCGCGTGTTGGGAACAAAAGAAATGTTGAATGACGTATGACGACAAGCGTAAGTCCAACTTCATTTATGTAACGGGCCTAATACATGAGCTAAACTTATTTTGTTGGACTACGATTCCTAACGTCTGGTGCTGGAACTTCTCCAGGCTATCATTTGTTTTACGGAAGAACTCATAATTTTCATTTACTTTAGTATTTCATTTACTTTACTTTCATTCTACCGACAACTTGTGTTCGTCTGTTACATCTCGTTATTCTGATTTTTTAGGCTGAAACCCGATTGCCATCTTGTGCGACTCTATCCTTATGAACAGGGTACAGCTTTTGTTGTGTTGTTGAGTTCTTATGCTAATTCAAGTCGTTAACTTGTGTCTAGTCTCAATTATGCTATAATCAATCAGATAATTATATTGGGACATAGTTTTGATTTCAGTCCTAAAGGGTAGTAGTTTTAACTTTTCAACCTAACTCTCAGCTCATGAGCAAGCACATTGTACAAATTAAACAACTATTTCATGCATAGTGAAAATATAATTCTCTTAGTTGATTTACTCAGATCTAATTAGTATTCTGTCCTGGATATTTAATGTTCAGCACTTTCCATTTAACAACTAAAAAATGATAGCGCTTTATGCTTTTGTCTTGTACACAGACACATAGTAGTAGTATTTTGTATACGTAAAAATTAGGGAGAATTTCGAATAGCTGACTGAATCCAGTTGGAAATAGGTAGCTACAAAAATTTTGGGGCATAGCTTCCACACAGAGATTGTGCATCATTTGCTTCAATTTTAAGATTGATTGTTTTTCACCAAAGTGTAACTGCCTCTATTTTCACAACTTGTCTCGATAAGCATTATCAGATCAGAAATAATTTAACCAAGAGCTAGCATTTCGATGTTTTTTCTTAATCTTTATTACAACCATCCGCATGGGTATTATAAAACACGTGTCTTAAAGGTCTTTAAGGCATTTCAAAAACCACTGATGATTTTTGCAAAAGATTGTTGGAAATAAACTGTATTCATTTTTTCTTTTTTTTTTTGTTCAATCTTCACCTCATCGGAGAACTTGACTTACGATCCCCCCTTCTCATGTCGTATCGGAAATTGGTAATTAACCACATCATATCTCACATGGGGAACAGGTAGTTAACTACATCATGTCTCACATGGGGAACAGGTAGCTAACTACATCATGTCTCACATGGGGAACAGGTAGTTAACTACATCATGTCTCACATGGGGAACAGATAGTTAACTACATCATGTCTCACATGGGGAACAGGTAGCTAACTACATCATGTCTCACATGGGGAACAGGTAGCTAACTACATCATGTCTCACATGGGGAACAGGTAGCTAACTACATCATGTCTCACATGGGGAACAGGTAGTTAACTACATCATGTATCACATTGGGGAACAGGTAGCTAACTACATCATGTCTCACATGGGGAACAGGTAGCTAACTACATCATGTCACATGGGGAACAGGTAGTTAACTACATCATGTCTCACATGGGGAACAGGTAGCTAACCACACCATGTCTCACATGGGGAACAGGTAGCTAACTACATCATGTACCACATAGGGAACAGGTAAGGCTGCCTACACACGGAGCGTTTTTTCGACGCGCGTCCTAAATGACGCGCGTCGAAAACGACGGTCAGTTTTAGCTGACTGTGCTAGCAGACGCTGTCCTACACACGGGGCGTCAAGAAGACGACCGTCATTGTGACGCTGAAGCGTCGGGCGTCATCCTGCCAAGTTCAGGCGTTGTTTGCACTGTTCAGTAAGTGGCGGGTGTGCATTTGCTACGAGACCTACAGACGGAGCGTTGCGTTGTAATTTTATACTCGCTCGTTTTCATTATCATAGGACTATTTTGTGTTCGAAAACATTTTAATTTGGTTTTTATTTAGTGAAATCTAGATCAAATTGCTGAAAAATTTATGTGTAGAGACTATATAGAAGTGAATATTATTATCACTTAATTTATTTATATTAATGAAGCATCCTGTTTTCAGATTTGCATCATATCATATTCCCGGTCTTTCAGTAGGTTTTATTGCTTGTCTCATATTGGTGTCCTCTTTTTCCAACGATGGTTGTAGGTGATTCAGCAGTTCATCTTACGAATATTCGGACATTCGGAAATTTGAAAAACTTATCTAGTTCAGTAAATAAATTGGAGAAATATCTGGTATTAGCAGTTAGCAATGGGTGTATCCAGATTCTCCTCTTCTTTCTCTTTTAGAGTGTTCTGTACGCTGAGTATGTAATCAAAATATCTGTAATTTTCTTACGTATTTATATTCCGACAAATAATACACAAGTTTTTTTTTCCTCAACGGCTGTCGCTGCACTGCCAACTGAACCGGAAAACAACGCCCCGTGTGTAGGTAGCGGCGTCTTTTATGACGCGCGTCGTGAAAGACGCGTGTCGAAAAAACGCCCCGTGTGTAGGCAGCCTATCTAACTACATCATGTATATCCTGATCACCGTAGTTCACTCTCATTCGGTGGCCACGTCTCAAGATTGGTACAGTTTGGTCGCTACTTTCTAGACTCCCACATAAATAAATCATTTGATTTCTATATGGATTTGACTTAAACCTCGAACAAGAGGGCAACACAGGCTTTAATACTCATCGTACAATAGGGATTATTTTGCTCCAGTAGCTTTTTAGTTTTCACCTACACCCGCTTATATGTACAGAGCATTGAAATAGTTCGATCGAATGCCATGATTAGTTTTCTCGTAAACAGATATAGGGATCGGCAAGAGAGCAATGTGAAAATTACACCTTTACTTGGGATAACGAATGAATTTGCTTTTAAATTTATAGGAACATTTCAGTTCACCTACCGTCTGACTTTTTCACTGTCTGAACATTTCAGCGTGAGGCAAAAAGCCTATTAGTTTAGTGTAACTGATGAGACGAATTGGCTGATCAAACAAGATTCTTTAAAGTTAGTTTGTGAGACAAATTCAAAAGTAAATTTAAAGTGAGGCAAATTTAAAGTTGATTTAAATTGAGACAAATTTGCAGTTAATTTAAAGGGAGATAATTTTTTTCTCCTGTTTCAGCACTGATGACGGAATTTCAATTCCGAAACGTTTGCAATAAATGTAAAGTTCGTTTTCACTCTGGTTCTCATTTTTGTTCTACAAATAAGATTCTGGGCGAATCGCCCTATTGGAAATATAACTTCTTTAAAGATTATCGAAATCCGTCAAAGGAAAAGTTCGGATTATTCTAGATTAGACGCATAAGTCAGGCAACGAAACCCGAATCTGATTTTAAGTTACAATAACTCTGAAAATTAGATAACCTATTTGTTTTCAAACTTTACTATCAGAAGGCGAAGTGTATCAGTGGTGAATTGGTAACAAAAGTAATAAGCAAAAGTCGGATTTTTACGGCCTACCTAGAAAACGTGCACTTTGTGTGCGCTCTCTGGAGGTCACGTAGAAAAAATATCTCATCAGAGACTTCTGAATGATTGGAAGTTATTTCTTGGTTGAATTCATTTATATGAAAAAAGCTGTCGTACCAGCGATTGTTTTGATGAATACCATTACTTCAATAAATGAGGAACGTTTTTTTTCCATAAGTGATTCTTTCATTGAGCACTGTGCAAATATATCCAGTCGAACTTTATCGCCGTCTGCATACATGTTTTTCGCCACCTAAGCGATTTAATCGCTTAAATCACTTGGGCGGCGAAAAACATGCATGCAGGCGGCGGAAAAGTGAGACTGGGTATGAAGTATTTTTTAGAAGTCCTAAAGATATCAGATTTGTCCAAAGCGTGTGACAAAATATCAAACGACATCAGGTGTCAAACAGCACAATTTTTCTTAACGATAATCAGAGTTCGGGGAAATTAAATCACAGGCATTTCTTAACATTTTGATAGTCTTTGGTCGTCTTGTTGCTTACCAACACAAAGCAGAAGCCCAGGGTAAGTCATGCCGCAGTGAGGGCTAATTAAAAAATTCGAATTAAAACAGTAAAACAACATAAAAGAACTAAATAATATGAAATTTAGTGAAATACTTTGTCTCCGAAATTATAAAGCAAGCTGACTAACAGTTAAAAGAATTGTCAAGTACTCGGCTTGGTGGCTGTCTCAGAAGCATGTGTTTCCTAAAGCTTAAGCCTTTTCAAAATAACAAGTGCAATAGCGTTCAAAATTTAACAGAACGAAATAAACCAAATGCTTTCGGCCACGTTCAATTCAGAAGCACAAAAAAATCGACTCATAAAGTATGCATTAATTAAGAAGCCCCACCTTGAGTCTGTCTAACTTTACTGAAGATATATTTCTATTTTCATTGACAAAAGGAGTAAGTGAAAGCCTCGCTCGACTTTCACCGCTGCACGGTTGATAAATCGAAGCAGTAATGGACTTTCAGGAAATGAATTTTAAAACTTATTTCGTGTCTCCCCCCTAATGTTTCAAAGCAATTCAAGCTTCAAGATTTCAAATTATTTCGATTTTCGTTTAAAAAGTACTTTTTCAAAGAAAATTGTGACTCGAGTTTTTTAATTATGTCAATTCTGAGTTGAAAGGACGTTTTCAATGCAAATAATGCTTCGAATCATCGAATTCTTTCAAAACTCAGTTGAATAAGTCTTTTTCAAAGCAATTTATCCCACGAGTCTTCAAATTATTTCGATTCTCAGTTGAAGAGGACTTTGCTTTTGCGAGGAGCCGTTTTGAGATCCTGCTGGGGAGCTGCGGAGGCGCCCTTTTGCTGGGGTGCCCCAGGAGCGTCCTCCCACTTGAGAATGGCGTCGGAGATGGAGTCCAGCACCCTCGTCACCGAGTCCAGTGAGCGCCTGGGTGAGACAGAAGGAAAAAGCGTCAATATCATTCTTTTTAACATGTTCCCCGACCCCGATCGATTATCCCTAAACTTACCCCTTATTGAGTTCATTCATTCCTCAATTGTCTATCGATAAACTTGAAATATTTACCCCAAATTTACATCACTTCACCCCCGCGTTACAGTCGATAAACTTAAAAGCATGCCTCACCTTCACCCTATTTTATCAACGCAAAACTATCGATGAACTTGAAAACTTACAGCACATTTACCCCATTTCATCTCGTAAAAAACTGGATAGACTTGCAAAACTCATCGCACATTTACCCTATGTTATAGCGCAAGACACTCACCCTCCTCGCACACCCTCAAGCAGACCAATCTCATCCTTCTTGTCCCAGATTTTGGCAGCACCGACGGCGAGACTACGCCCGTAGTTGGAGTAGCTGGAGACATCATTGACATAGGAAGAGCTCAACCACTTGGTGATGACGTCGAAGATGAGGAGACCGAGGATGATGGCACCCGCAATGAACCCGATGGCCTTGATGTCGATGGACTTGAAGAGAGATGGCAAGTCGTAGCCGACCGTACGGAGGGCAGAGTCTACGTTTGTGACGATGGCGTCCGCGTGGTGTAGGGCTGAGGCAGGCATCGTGGTGGCGTTACTTTGTCAGTAGGTTGTGATGGGGGCGAGGTTCTTGAAAAAGAAAAACAGTTTATTTCCAATAAAGATGGTACGAAAAGGATGGAACATCATGGGCTTTAAAATATCTTAAAGTAAATACACTTATATGAGACACACACATGAGTATTGTAATACCCATGTCACTAGTCAAAAACAAATGATTGAGGGCAATGTATTCCTAATGTTGCTCAACCTAGATTTGATGATATATGAGCTCTGAAGCAAAATGATGATACGTGATTAAGGATTTAAAATGCTGTGGAAAGAGATGACGGTATGGGATTTAAGCTTTATAAGGTTTCATGGGTTGAAACCAGCGACGTTTCTGAGCTGCGAAAGAGGACGATGAAACGATGATACGTGGTTTAAGCTTTTCAAGATTTCATGGAGTGAAACCAGCTAGGTTTTCTCAGCTGTGAAAGGAGACGATGATGCGCGATTAATGCTTTTTGAAATTTCATGGATTGAAACCAGCGAGGTTTCTGAGCTGTGAAACAAAACGATGATACGTGATTAAAGATTTTTAAGATTTCTAGCATTGAAACTACGAAAAGCTGTTATAGAAAAGAATAAAGCAAGCATTTGTAGAAAATTCAGCTGTGCGTGACTTTAAATTTTATTCCTTTTTAAAACCTTTGTCGGTAAGAACAATAAAAGCTACTACAAAATAGATTAATACAAGCATTTATCGATTGATTTGTTGTGTGGCCTTGATCTTAATCCTTTATTAAAATCTTTGGGATTAAGACTACAAAATGCTGATATAAAACAAAGTAACATTAACATTTATAAATCAGTCTGCTGTCCTTGTTCTTGAATTTCATCCGTTGGTTGCCTCACTATGTATTTGAACACTGGTACGCCGCTTATAAGTTATCACGATAATTGGTCATGTAACCTATAATCGTCATATCGCCATGATCGCTCCTAATAGGTTATGACGATAGATTATTCTGGGTCATCTTTCCAACTTCAATAAAGATTTTTATGTGTAGATTTGGAGATTGTTGTCATTTATACCTGAAGAATGTCATTGAACATGTTGTCATTGAACATTTGAAGATTGTTTGCGCGGGAATAGAAGAGTAACTATGTCGACAAATGATACTTGTTTGATTGATCTTAAAGCTGTCACTAGTCAAAACAATAGTGAAGCTACGAGTTAACTATCGTGAGGGTACTGTGAGCTTAAATGCACATGTACACTCCCATTACAGCTTCTCTTACGCACATACAACAAATGAGTGCTGTGGCCGAGTCTCAGTTCGTCAGACTAGCAAATTAGTTTTCTAACTTATTTTTTAGCCATTCCTCATGTTTTTTCAAGAAAATTTCCGGTCGGTTCCAGGAAAATTTGTCTTAATTCAAGTGCAACAAAATTGAAACAGTTTGTAAAGAATTTTTTTTGTAATTGTAATGTAATTGTAGTGACTTGTGATTGTAATAATTGTAGTAACTTAGTGAAAATAAAATTTAATTAAAATTGTAGTGTAATTGTAGTGATTTGTAATTGCAATTGCGGGGATTTAGTGAAAAAAACATTTCAGTGTATTTGTAGTGTGATTGTAGTGATTTGTAATTGTACTTGTAGTGACTTGGTGAAAAAGAAATTAGTGAATCAAGTCGAGGGTAGAAGCGAGCGATGTGGCTCTCTCTTCATGTCATCCTAGGAAATGTTCTCACTTTCTGATTGCCAGTAGTCACGTATTTTGTGTAAATCTAATAAGCAAAATCAAAGAAAGAAGGATAAATTTAAGAAAATTGAATGCAGTGGTAAAAAACATAATTGCAAATGAAAAAAATACGTGAGTAAATGTTGGTCAAAGAGTGAGAACATTTTTTTGGTGACCCCCTTTACGTGGACATTTTGATTCTATGCAGTATTGTAGTCTTTTATGATAAAATAAAATGTGATTGTTACAAATGTATATTTTGCTTTCAGAACATACATCCTATTAAAATTATAACAGAAAGTTAGAAGGCTTCTAGAGCAATTCAAACGATTGGTTTTCGGAAGCAACACCTCAGAAATATCGTTACTCAAAGCTATTACAATGTACAGGTTTAGAATAGAAATATTAGCCAACGTTGCTGAAAATATCAGCATAAAAGCAAGCGTATCGGGTTGTAAGATATTCATCTCTAGTGCTGTGATATTTTTAGCTTCCATTATAATTTTCGCTGCGTTGATTTTCCTTCTTATCTTAAATGGGAGATTCCCTAGAAATGAACTTATTTCATCTCACGGATATGTTAAGATATGGCTGTACGAAGACTAATATTTACTGGGGAGTTTTTAATAATTTTTTCTTTGATACAACCCTGAGTTGTTACTTTTTTACGTAAATAGTAAAAGAAAAAACCAAATGTTCCAACGAAAATTCATCTAAAAAATTGAAAATAAAGAAATAAAGTTCCATGTTAAAGCCAGGATATTTTCTGAGCTTATCCACTTCTATCTTTCGTATTTAATTACATCATCATCAGAAAAGAAAGAAAGAAGGAAAAGAAAAACAGTTCATTCCCAATAAAGATGATACAAGTCAAAACCCGAGGAGAGTGAAAACTTTTTCAAAAAGTTCCCGTGACATCACAGCTTACCTTTGATGTCTTACACAAGCGACGTTGAAAGTGCAACTGATGATGCAGTGTCGCTCTCCCTCTTATATACTCCTGCGCTCACTCGCCTGGAAGCTTCGTCGCTCCGACGCGGGGGTAACCACTTTTCGAACAATAAAGTTAGCTTCATCTCCGGACGACCGAGAGTGAAAGGCGGACCTTAAAAGTGTGACTCCAATAAACGATGGTTTCATTGTGTCACACTCCGAGTTGCACACTGGCGCTCACGTCTTTAGCATGAACATTACTGCCTCATTAGCTGAAATTTTTCATTATTGTGATCGACTTCAACGAAGAACTTGTGAAACAGACCTTCACGCCTCAATGTCAGGCCTTATTGAGCACGGTGACTGATGTAAATTTGATCGGTGAACGGTTCTTCGAGTGCGTCGAGATGAGCATCGTTACGGTGACCTTGAGACAAACGGAACTTGGAGGGTGATCACTTTCTCCGGAGCAGGCGTGGTAGCATTGACCTACCCGGCCTAAATGAGCACGGGAATTTCCACACGAAACACTCATCCTTCCGCCTTGAATACTTTCATTTGACTCATCAAATCTCCGTGACGGATGGAGGACTATGAGCTCGGAATTTTTGAATGACGCTTCGATTTTGAACATGATGCTGAGACGAAAATTATTTATCTTTAATCTATATATTTTAGACGACTACCGGCTTTTCGACATCAGCTTTTATGTAGTGAGGCACCGGCGATGTGGCCGATCCATAAAATTCTTCATGGAAAAAAAATTCGGTCTGTAACGCTAGGATCTTCTCGTACTTTAACCCTACCAGACCTGAGGCCCTGAACCTAACTGATAAATCTTTAACCCCATAAAGTCAATCCCAACACACGGAGGCAGATATTTGCAATGGTTAACTATGAGGTCTGACCAATGTTGTTGGGTTATTTTAAGCTCGTGGCGCATTTTTCTCGTACTAAGCAGAGCCCCGAAAATTCAGTACAACGGTAGATTAATAAATTGCCAAAAAGTCATTTCACTGGTACAGTGATACAGCGTCTGATAGGGTGAAGGTGCAAGGATTTAATCAGCAAATTCATCATCAAATTGGTATTACCTTACCAATCTTTTACCCTGCCAACCTATAACCCTGCCCATCTATTACCCAACCAATCTTTACTCTGCCAATCTTTTATCTTGCCAATCTATAGCCTTGCGTATCTATTACCCTACCTAACGTAACCTAACCAACCTTCTGTATCTTGAAATACGTCGTTGTTCTAGCAACCAATTCCGAAAAGAGGTTTTCGCAATCAATCCTTTATGAATATGTACGCCATAAAATCCTTTCTGAATATAAGAACATCTAATCTGCCACAAAATTCAAGTGTTTTAATACCACTTTAATAGCTCAAATCATGAGTGCAATGAATTTTTTGCATTGATACACATAATTTTGGGGCTTGAATACAAACATGGCATTGAACATCGCATTACTTCACACGATCACTTACAATTTGTTTCCGTACATAACGTTCTTCTGTTCTTAATTCCTATAAATAACGTTATTCCAATCTCAATTTCTTACAAGTGACGTTATTTCAATCAGAATTTCCCATAAATAACGTTTTTCCAATTATAATTTTTCTAAATAACGTTATTCCAATCCTAATTTCCCCTAAATAACGTTATTCCAATTATAATTTCCCATAAATAACGTTATTCCCATCATAATTTTCCATAAATAACGTTTTTTCCGATCATAACTTTCCGTAAATAACGTTATCCAATCTCAATTTTATTTAAATAACGTTCTTAAAATCTAGATTTTATTGAAATAACGCTATTCGAATCATAATTTCAAACAAATAATGCTATCCCAATATCTCTCACCACAGGAAACGGACTAAGCCAAGTGCAAGCCGAGGAACAGAAGATGTGGGGGCCTGAGATGGAGGCGAGGAATGTCTGTCCCGAGTTCCAGTCTCCCCTCTTCATTGCGATCTTCTTATATTGCATATACCTACCATTTTCTGCATTGCAGCGTCAAAATAACTACATTTTTTTGGCGATGACGTAATGAATGTCACGTGTTCGTGAATGGCAGGTGTTCGTGTATGGCAGGTGTTCGTGAATGGCACGTGTTCGTGAATGGCAGGTGTTCGTGAATGGCACGTGTTCGTGAATGACACGTGTTCGTGTATGGTACGTGTTCATGAATGGCAGGTGTCCGTGTTTGGCAGGTGTTCGTGAATGACAGGTGTTCGTGAATGGCAGGTGTTCGTGTATGGCAGGTGTTCGTGAATGGCACGTGTTCGTGTATGGCAGGTGTTCGT
>JACJUY010006768.1:17311-48516 GCA_014220935.1 Platorchestia sp. MABIK
TGATTGGGTATATCTTAAGCAATCGTTAGCGTGCTTCATGGCCGAGTAAAATATGTTCAGTATTTCTGTGTCATCTTCATTCTCAGTATTTACTTCACTTTCAGATTATTTTGCAGCATTCCAGCTCTTACTTACCTTTAGCATGTTAGTGATGGGTCACAAAAACTGCACAACAGAAAACAGCGATCGATTGAAAGTTAGAAACTACATTTCCCGCAAATTTTACTTGTGTATCTCAAATGATGCTGACATATTCATACAATCAATCTTTCCCCAAGGGAAACCTTGATAATACTATTGAACTAGTTTTCTCATTTGTTTTGAAATATTATATGTCGTTATTGTTACATTCCCTCCACATGCGAAGCGAAAAGTGCCATTACGTTGGGCTTTGCTGTCAAAAACCAGCCATGTATTTCAAACTATGTGCTCTGTAAAGAACAACAATGGGAATTTATTCCTCTGCATTTTATAGGCTCATTGCGTATCTGTGAATTTTGAATGACCCACGGATATTCTCCATGATGCGTTGACATGTGAAGCGCTCGCTTTGGGACAATCAGCTGGCTAAGCTCTTTTGTAATAATTTTTGTTGACCAGCTGGAGGCATCACTGATCGCAAGCTTAGTTATTGCTGGGTCCCGTAATATCTGAAATCTGCTCCTGCAACATCGTGACCCATCTGATCAGGTGTTACCTGCTTGACAATTGGCGCGGACTTTGCACCTCACGAGTTACGGTGATCATATTCACCGTAACTCGTGTGCAAATGCAGTTAGCACATTCGTCCTTAAAATATGCAGATAAGAGTAGCAGTACAGGTCACAGGCTCATTTTTATTTTTCCTCTATCCGCGTTCTTGTAACCATGAAGTTGCATTGATGGGAAGTAGCTCGCTTGCCAAATGAAACATAATGATTGAGAGGATAAGAAGTGTGATTTAGACGTTCTGCTTTTCTTCTGAATATTCCGTTCTATAATACATTGCACAGTTTGACTGTTTTCGTGTGGAGACAATGAAATTTGCAGCAACCAATTTTCAACGAGTGTTTGGACTTGTTAGCGCACGTGTTTGCGAATTATAAATAAGTAGTTTTCATTTTGTTGCATACTAAGTCTCCCTTTGGGGGATACAACTATTATGTCAATGGGAATTAGCGCTCCCAGGGGAAAAATGTGAGGTCCTGAGTCGAGGATTAAGTAGGCCTTCTTTTTGTTGTAATCAAATAAGTTTCAAAATATACAACAGACCATTTTTTTCCGGTTCACAGCTGTCCTATTTTTCAGCACCAGTTACTTTCATCTTCAACTTTGATCTCGCGTCATAAACGCATTTCTTGACTTACTGTTTCCATGCGCAGCTAGGGCATCTGGTGTGGGAATACACTTTGTACACAGATCACCTGTTCCCTCGACACCAATTTAAATGGGGCCTCCCTTCTTCCTCTCTTTGAAGCACCTTTGTTATAGTAAGGGAGGCTTAAACTATCTCACCTAATCTGAAGATGAACTAAATGCTCACTCGATCATGACGCTCAGATTACTGAGGCTTCACGAGCCGTGATATGAAGATGTTTATTTCTTTAGCGCCCTGTTGTGGTGACTCGAGCATCTGCCCTGCGGGATGAAATCTCCACTGCCTGACTTTGTAGTGTTGCTGATGGTCTACGGCTCGAGCTTGCTTTAATGCCTCACAAATCCGCTCCGGTTTAGGCTTCTTGTGTCTATGTCACTCCAGCTGCTGCGTGTGATCTCTGAATCATAGCCGCTGCAGCCGTCTCAGGACTACAACATCGGGTGTGTTTGCTCAGTCTGAACCTCTCAGCGGGGCAATTTTCCTCACTTTAAGAATTTGTAAAAGAGACAGTTCTGTAACTCTACCACTCGACAATAAATGCACTGCTAGGAAATTATTTTACAAGATTTCATGATAGTTTATTCCCGGTAGTCTGTTAAACAGAGGAGCTACAAGACATTGAAAAACTGCACGGGGTTCGAGTTCGCTCTGAAACCTTCCCCTACGACTGATTTGAACGCAGTGTTGGTTGCGTTTCAAAATCAGAAGTTTCTTTGACACGTTTCCTGCGAAGGAACCCACTGGTGGTCGTTGAGTGGATTTTCATATGCTGCTGATTGACTTTCAGTCACTAACAGCGGTCACTTTTTTAGAATGGAATATTGCAACAAGAATTAAGAAGCCTAATTCGATTGCTCCATAGAAGTATTTTAGGATCTACGTTCCGAAATATAAGGATATAATTTTCAGTGGCCAGATGTATGATTTAATCTTGAAGTTGATTTTTTTTCGGCCGATATTGTACAACGAAAATCGACATAAAAAACCAGTAGAAATAAAATAAAACAATTTAGATACCATCGTCATGGGTCATTGTCCATTTGAAATGCGATGTCGATTAAAAAATACTAGGGGTGCAAAAATTAAAATGTTTTTCTACTATTGGCCTAGAAACGATCAATTCTGCGCCTGAAATGACTGCTTGGATTTATAGTATTAACTGATTATTTCATTTGGGAGCAGAGTTCAATTTATTTCAATATACAGTAGCTGTCGTTGCTAAATTCAACGTGCGAGTTCTCATGTTATGAAGAACAGAAGTGCTTTCAAATTGCCACTTAGTATAACGTATGATAAATATAGTTGTTCATCGGCCTCCATCAAGTTATTATGTTTGCTCGAATTAGTGCGCCATAGTTTACCCTCTGTACTTTGTATATACTGTGCAAGCTGACATGAAATGATTACTTGATTATGGCCTTGAATCGTTCTTTGTATGGAGCTTAACATGTCTCTTGGCTCCATACTCATGTTTTATGATATGCTCATTCTTTTGGTTTCACCTTGCTGTTGTTACAGGGGTTTATTCCTTCGTCAATTTTGTGTGTTAACATGTAGTATCATTATATTTTTTGTAGTTTGCCAAACTTTCTGCCAATATTGTATCCGTTATCAAAAGCTCACGCAAGAGCTTGCCTATATTAATGATGTCTATTCTGTCGGAGATGTCAGGAGGAAGCTTATGTATCAGTCTTCAAGGAGAACAATATCGGTGACCCGATTTGCGTACTGGAGAAGAGGGCGGGCATAAAGATATTTTATGTTTGTGTTCTACTCGTAATTCTTTCTCTCATTCATGGATATTTTTTAAGATTCTGGACCTTAATATTCAAAAACATACAGCTTTCGTTTCTTGCTTTTGCCCCATTATGCCTTAGTGAAGTTTTCCAGGCCACTCGAATTTTCATTTGTATGCACAAAACACGATGGGGGTTAGTTACAAAGCTTTGTCTCCGTTAGCAATAAATTGAGGTATTTCAATTGAAGCGACGTTTCTGATGTTGGCGAATATTGCGCTCATTGACGACGCTATCACTCGCCGTGAATGTAATTCTTTCAGGTCGTTCTCAAAAGAGCTCTGCATTCGAGGGACTCATTGCCTCGTTTGCACGGAAGTGAAAAGCGTTTATTTCTAAGCTAGACTTATCAAATGCACGTTAGTCTTAGAGCTTGACTGAAAACATTCTTGAATTCGTGGACTCCTTGTTTTCATTTGACAGTTATCACTTAGCTGTCTCATTCTGAAGATGATTCTCAATTCAAATTTCGTAGCTAAGTTTCTTCGTGAATTTACTTCGATTAAATTTAAATAAATGTCTGAAGCTATGTTTTCAAGTAAAAACTGTTGATAATATTGTGAATTCCTTTTTCCTTGCACCTACATAACTACATTCGGCAATCAACAGAATCAATATCCTGCTAAATTCAAGTAACGAACGCGAACATACTGGACAGCGAATGGACGAATTAATTTGAGGTTAACACAATTTTTACTAATTTTGCCTTAAGAGTTAGTTGAATTGTTAAAATTCATATTCACTTGAAATCTTTGAGATGGCATGCAACCGATTGAAAAGGTAATTATCAGCACAAAGAATACCCAGGATATAAAAAGTACATTCACACCTCAAAATGTCTTGGATTTGTTTCCGGTCTAAGAGGTTAAATTTTTGTACGAAGTGATGCTATGATTTCTTCACAACCGTGTTCATGTTTTAATATTTTATTCTACGAAACAGGTGTTACGACAGGCCTGCGTAATTGCTTCAATTCTTCAAAGAAAACTGCATCGGCCCTCTCAAAAACACAATTTTTTCATGAGTTTTGATTTACCTCATTTTTAATCATTTTCTGAATGTTTTAGAAAGCTGTTCGGAGGACAAAGTTATCTCAAAAAGTTAAATTTCAGGGATCTGTCTCGAACGTGTGATATCTGCGTAATGGCAGGTGGTTAGTTAGACATGATGCTAGTGTAAATTTACTGAGCATAATGTTCATTAACAACAAAGTAAATATGAGAATTATGAGAACAATTTCGTGAAGGGTTCATGTGCATTATTCACGTGTTGTGTGTAGTATAGAATTAATGTTAGGTTCGAGGTTTGAATAGACTGGTTCATTCACAGGCATCATGGAGGGCAGCCGCCATGGCAGCTCTAGAAATCGTCCATTGAAATTTTGATCAAATGTAATATTAATCGAAACGATGGATTAATTTTAAGCTACAGGTCATCAATGCTGTAAGCGATGTGTACTTGTGTAGTAAATAGTTTCGCATTATTTGTTAAATGACGAGTCGTATTCCCAAATCAAAATGTGAAAGATCTGCTATCGGCTAAGTTATGTTATAAAGAGTAAAGTCAATGTCTGATGAACTCGGTAGTAGTTTTAGCTAAAGCATTGCTGAGAAGAAGCTAAAGTAGTGAAAGAAGCACTGTGAGAAGAATTTGTCAACAGTAACCTGTGCTTAAAATGTTAGCCACTTTATTTATGAGCAGGCGAGCATTTGACGGTAGAGAGCGCTAGATGCGTAACTTGCTTGTGAAGCATCGGCTTGAATATGAACGTATGCAAATTGAGATGTCTAACTTGCTTCTCTCAATTATTTTCAAAGACCATTAATTCATGCATTCCTTTAATGCTTCGGTTTGTTAATCGGCACTCGTTTCCATTCTTACTTTTCGTAGAATCACATGGATTCCTATGTGCTTTTATTCAATCAATTCAATTTTTTTTACTTGATACCTCTAGTATTGTGAGATATCAGCTTTTATATTTTATTCATGATCTATCTCGAGTATAAAACATGAGCGAAAATTTTTTACAATTATTTTTCAAATAATTTTTTCATAGGTTACGATGATAAACGAAACAAGTGTTCAAGCGTTGCATTCCACATTCAAATTTTTTATTTAGCAATAACAAAAACTTTTAGCCTCTTAAGCTTGATTAGCAATCGGTGAATATTATATACGTTTTAAAGCAAATAAACAAACTTTTTTGAAACGGCTCTCTCTAATTACTCTTAAATTTAGATACACAGTGACGCCAGAAAGAAACTCCGATACCAGTATTTTCATAAAAGTTTAAATTACACTAAAATTTGGGGTACTATCCATAATGAGGTATTCAGTTTACCTTTACATTAAGCATTATTTCTTCATATAAATGTTGAATTCATTTTTACATATGATTTTAATTTGGGTAAATACATTTTTAGAGATGTGGCAAAACGAAAATTTGCAATTCAAAAAAAACTTCGCAATTTAAGGTTATA
Source organism: Platorchestia sp. MABIK (assembly GCA_014220935.1). Taxonomy (NCBI): domain Eukaryota; kingdom Metazoa; phylum Arthropoda; class Malacostraca; order Amphipoda; family Talitridae; genus Platorchestia; species Platorchestia sp. MABIK. Next base: position 22,945 of record JACJUY010006768.1, read on the forward strand.
GGTTAATCCTGATAATTTATCCTCATTTCAGATCGCACACTTTCTTAAATCGTAATTAAAGTTGTGCCAATGTGTTCAACGCTAAAATTAAGTAAAAATTAATTCAGAGTGCCTCGTCTTTTTCTTTGTGATAAGAGGAGCTTTCAATAAGCTTCTCCTATCACGAAGGAAAAGACGACCCTCTCAAAAAGGGCCTCTCCATAGTAAATGGTTTCGCATTAGTGGTTATATGACGAGTCGTATTCCCAAGTCAAAATGTGAAAAACAAAAATCTCCATAATTCATAATAATGAGTTGTCCAACCGAAAAATCGGCCCAAGACTCAAATATGGTAAAAAAACTGTATGGTTGACCCTGGCAAGGCATCAGAACACCAGCAGTGTTCGAAATAGTCCAAAATCTTACCGCCTTTGAGTTACAGAACGCCATGAAGATCCGCAGCCTAAGACGCAAATATGAAACTGCTTTTCAGGTTCTAAATGGGTGGGGCCTTGTTGAAAAGTGTTCTGTTTCAACAATTAGGGATAGATCGAATGAATTTAAGTTGAGCGATTGCATTGCAAGTCACAAACCGAGGATGTCGCTGAAAAACAGAAAACGCCGTGTGGAATACGTCAGAAGTCAGGAAGATTTCGACGCCTCACGCTTGCAGAGGGTGGTTTTAACGACGAAAGCCAATTGAATATATCAGGCAGCGATGGTATGTACTATGTTCGACAAATGAGCGGTGAGGAATCTCATCCCAGGTTTACAGTTCTCACACTCAAGGTGGTGGTGGTTCTGTCATGGTAAAGGGATTAACATGTTAGCAGAGCAATTTGTGCCCTATTATGATAATTTGGATGAGAATAATTCAATCTTCATGCAGGATAATGGTACCTTACATACAACAGTCAATGCCAAAGGATTTCTCCGGGAGCATAGCATTTCATGTTTGGATTTGGCCTGCCCAGTCACCAGACCTTATTCCAATAGAGAACGTGTGGCACCAGATCAAGCGACAGTAACGCAAAGACACCATCAATAATCTTGATGAACCTAGAACTAAAATATGTAAAAGTGAAGTGGGACGCCTTCTTTCCAGCTTACTGTCGGAAACTGAGCAGAGAAATGATGAAGAGATTGCATGATGTTGAATCTCAGGGAGATTATGCATTTAAATATTGACCTGGTTTTTTCGTTTTGTGCAAAATATTTTGGTAAGAATTTATTAAATTAGAATTAAAATTTTTTATTTTCAGTTTTTAAAACTTTTTTCATTGAATTTTCTTATAAACGCTAACAAAATCATCAGCAAAATTTAGTTAAAAAACCATAAATGATAATGCTGATCATATGAGAAAACGACGCTAATTCGAATGGTTTAGAGCTTATTAAGATTAGTTGTCTTGAAACTAATGTACTTAAAATATAATGAAAAATTAGCGCTCCAAACTTTCCCAGGATGATTGATTTTTCCACTTCACTGTGACGTAGAAATTTTTTAAACCACGTGTCTGTCAAATTAAGTGAATGTATTGAATATTTTCCGAGAGGATTATGTCGAGTTTCGTCTACCGTGTTTCGGGATGAGGCGCATGATGACGTCACAGCCGCGAATGTGCCTTCTAACAAAATGTGGGCTCGAGGTCTTTCGCGATCTACAACCAAGGGATCGCTTTTCAAAGTTACCAATTTTTACCATAACACGTAGAACAAAACTGTTGAATCGGCCATAAGATCTGCACGGTGTGTGTACAGCGTAACGTAAATTATAGAAAAATGACAGCTGTGAATCAAATTAATATCGTGGGACAGCCTAGGAGACTTACACCTCAGCGGGCTGTAGTGGTGTCGAGGGATTTTATCCGTTACGTTCATCAATACAAGTTGTCAATTATCATTATTACGTGATATAATTGCAGTGGGACGATTGATTGTATTGCTTAAGTGATCAATATTGCATTAAATGCTGGCTGACCCGTAATCCTCCTCGCTGCGTGTCTGCGCTATGATAAGTTCGTGAACGAAAAATTGTTTCTTAGGTTCATCAACTGATTTAGTGTTGGCAGTTGTCATTAGTGATGTAAATTTTACCCTTGTCTCTTTTAACATGTATCGGAAATCTCATAACTTTTAAATCATTCTCATTGGGATAAAACTGCTTTTATTTTCCTCCTATATATCTGCTAATTATGTCTGTGTTAATCCTTCCTGTTAGCTCTTTCTATTTTTCCACTTTCTTTAGGGTTTGGATTCTCCCTCCCTTTCAGTGAATTACAATAGTTGTTCCTATGGGGACTGGTGCTCGACAGGGGAAAGTGTGCGGTACTGAGCTGAAGGTTATGTTGGCCTTCCTTTTGTTAGAATAGAATAAATATGTTTCGCTACACATCATCATTTTTTTCTTCGGTTTACTGCTATAATTTTTTCCGACACTTTTTAAACTCTTTTTCTTTCATAAACTGAATTTTGCCGCTTCCATGCGCTGGGTGTGTGAGCGCCTTGTGCATAATTTCCCTATTCCCTTTATTCTATACTAAATGGTTCCTTCCTCCTCATAATAATACCTTTATTGTGTATTAGGAGGATGATACCAATTTATACAATGCTCAAATCTTGAATTTCCTTAGCGCAATGTTTCTCATGATTTCTTAATGATGAACCTCAGATCGCGAAATCAGAATCTCTGAGGTTCATCGCGAAATCTTACAACTAGTGTCACATTTTTACAAAGCTATCGCATTTTTTCCGTTCGCACATCACATCACACTTTTATTTGTTTCGAGCTTCGTCTGAGACAACTGACCCTCAAAAAAGTTTCTGAAGGCATCACACCAATCCACATTCCCAGATTTCCACCCTCCGCTATATTCTCATATAATACACTTCACTATAACTATCTATTTTGTTTAGTGTTATTTTTTCGAACATTTTCCATTTATTTTTTATTTTCCAAATATTTTCAATTTATTTTCGTCTCAATTGAACTCTCATGTTCACTCATTTTATTTTTCACTAATCACATTGATGCATTAGTTTAGCATATGACTTTCCCATCTTTATTTTAATTTCGTTTTTTATTCGTCTAACATTGAAGAGTCTATCTATTCCTCGCTTCGTTGAAAATCGCTTAGGCCAGGTCACAAAAACTAACATCATAAATCATTGTTCCCACGAAGAAATCTTCTCGTGTTTTGATATTATTTGAAGAGCTGTTCCCTGCACAGAATTGCAAGTGCATCTTATTAAATCGTAGCAGTGAGTTTTTCCTATGGGAGGTGGTTAAAAAATTTACATTACTGCAAACGAATTGCTCATTTTCTTTCTTTTGTACTCATAGAATTTCATTGACGGAAAAAATTACTCAAGATCGGAGACCGTTGAAGTACGATATATGATAAATAATAATTTGTTCAGTGAATGATGCTTAATTTAACTTGTTCATTTATGAGAGCGTGGAAATATACCGTGAGCTTAATAAAATTTAGTTGGAGTAATAATCAGTATTTGCTTAATGAAAGTGAATTCCTCATCACTATCAAGGTCTTGCAAAAGCTCGTTGGTTTCGGGATCTACCAGCGATCTTTTTCGGCTCCTATATGAAAATAGATACTTGCTTAATCCGTTCGGCTAAAGGACGTCGCTGCCAATAGTGCTGAGGGAGATGGCGGTATGCTCGGAGAAGTTGAAGGCAACGAAGCGAGAGTGCTTGAGGGTGATCACTTTACCGGCCTCACGCCCCGAAATAAACTGGCTCCGGGACTTCCATCGATTGCCTGCCGCACGATCTTGCTGGCCGGCCTGCGCACCTGAGCCCGGCGCCGCTGGAGCATAGCGGCCTGTTTGCGAAGTGATGGCCTTTCTCTTGGCTTAATAAATCTTCACAAACTTTTGTTGGACTCCAAGGCTACCAAAAGAAATCGATATCAAGATGAAAATTAAATCTGCCATTCAGATGTGCGTCTTGCAAGTCAACAGTATATTCTTTTAAACTTATGATACAATTTTTCTACCACATTTGGTTTATAATTCAATGGTCGATTCAGATCTAGAGCTTCCTTAGCATTCATGTAAAAAGATATTACGGCTACTCAGTTAACATGCCCATGCAAATCTGGCTGCTACCGGGCCTGTGTTCAGTAATTCCTGAAATTTGCGAATCTTGGCGAGCGTTGTAAGCTCTTCAGAAGTTTACATCGTCTGTTCATAATGTACGTTCGAAATCAAAATTCCTTCACTCACCGGAAAGATAAAATCAAAACGTGACTACAATTACGATTTTTTTCAGTTGATCGGACTGAATCTAATTTAGCTCTTGAAAATTTAAACGAAAAAGTTCCAGTAGCTTCCGTTCTTGCTTCGATTACCTTGATCATTAGCAAGACTAACTCATTGAGTGGAAAAATTCACAGACTATTCACTTCATTTTGTGGATTAGTGAGATGCCAGATAGGTTCCAAATACCCAAAGATTTTTCCCAGTGCTTTGGTTTGAATGGACTGCCATTAGTGTTTTTTCACTCTCTTGAATCCCAGCTGTCTAAAAACGAACTGTTATTTGCCTGCTGGAATCGTTGCTCATTTGCGCAAGACATTTTTTTTTTTAACACTGAGTTGCGACTGCTTCTCTCATGTTTGATGTCGAGGATACGTTTGTGTGAACACACTCTTGCCGTATTCAACCGGTGTCATTTTTTAGGGATTACGGTGTTCATTTGTGTGTTTGGTACAGCAGTGAAATGTATCTGAATGATCTGTTGTATCCTGGTTTGCTTTTCATGCTTATTTGTGGCTCCAGCCTTCCCACTGCGTATAGTGAATGTAAATGATATTCATGATTTTCTTGACGAATTCTGCAAATATTGCGTTGCAATTTGGTGCTTCTTACATTCTGGAGCTTGGAGTGGCATCGAAAGTATCTGATATGTCGCATTTTCATGCATGAGTGAACAGAAAAAATATCAGTTATGTTTTCACGCTGGTTAGAATTTATATAAAATGAATATAAACTAGCAAGTTGTAAGTTCAGAAAATATATTTTTGCACTTTTAGATTTTATTATCATTACGTATAGAAAACGCTCTCATTTGGGGATTGCATTTATATTCATTTTGTCACCTAGTGCGAGTACATACAGCGGTTCTCCTTTCATTCAATTGCCCAAAATTTGAGCTTCAACTTGCCCTTGTATTGAGGCGTCGCCTTTAGTATGGTGGGAATTAAGACAGAGGTCGTACTTGGGAAGAGGGCGCAGCACAGGGTGGCTGTGTCTGGGCACAGCGCCGCCACTGACGAGACACCGTCCTGACTCCTCATTAGCGCGAGGGCGGCCAAGCTGCTTCAAGTGTCGGCCCTCTTCTCTCAGGGCTCGGAGGTCGTGACTCCTAAAATATTCACTTTTTCTTTGAGTCGCTAGGTCCTTTTCTCCAGGTGTGGTGCATCATGGAGACGTGGACGGCCAGGGTTTTATTGCGCGGGCCGAAGTTAGACCATCGATCGACTGCGTCATCCAGGTATCGATCCGCGCTAGCCAGGTCAACACAGAAGTTAGCATCTAAGTTGCTACGCTATTTTAATGAACTGAACATGCGTGGAAAACGATGTAAAACACTGATAAGTGAACTCAAAAGCCGCTATGAATTTCGCGTGTGTAAATATCATTATGAGAACTCGTTGCATTCATTTCCTTGATTCAATTTGTGAGTTTGAGTGCATAAAATAGCCGATTTCTATAAGTTTATGTTCTAATTGCACATATAAGAGTTCCCTGAACACACGTGGGATGTTATTTTGATTTTGGTGGTAATATAGTAGTAAGGGCTTTCAACTTGTTAAAGAGTGGTATTTTAATTTACCTGCTAAATTATAGCTCTACAAGGAAAGTTATTTCATTAAAAAATTCATCCAGCTCACGAGTAATGCAGAAAAGATTTGGGAACTCTGAAATTCTATTAACAGACAAAAAATAATCCGCAAAACACAATAAAAGCTGTATTGTACCAAACACTGTATCCTTTCACGATGCGCATGGCGTCGTAGATAAGTTAATAATTGCTTAGTTGATATAGGGAAAGTGATCGATTAGAAAGCAATAAATTATTACTGTGGCCACGTTAGCCACTTTGCAGAAGTTTCCAACAGCATTGAAGTTCTACAAACAAATCCCTGGGTAAAAGCATTTTTTAAATTGAAGTTATTAAAAATGTAGCTCCTCTAGTTTCATTTATTCTTACTGACAATGCAAATTGATCTCTTTTTGGCCTTTATCTGTCTCATTCAACGCAGTAAAAGTATCTCTGATCTTTAAGTGCGATGACAAGACTTGCATCATTAACAGTAGTGAGTTAAACGAGCCGCCCAGAACAGTTTAGCCCTTTTTGAGAATTTCAGGAAGAACGATCTCGAAAAGCCACGAAATCCATGCTTTTAGAAACTAACTCACATAGTAAAAATATATTATCATTTTGCACAATTATTTCTATAAGTACTTAAAATGTAATGGTTCTGTCTAGATATCGAGAAAAATTATTTCTAATAAAATTTCAAAACAAAAATATAATTTCAACAACACGTTTAACATATATTATTACTTACTTACAATACTGGAATCTCTGTGTGAGAACATGGTACAGGCTGATTTGTAAATTTTAAGTATTTACAATGACTTTAAAATACTTCTTCGGAATATAAACTTGGTTCAAATACCTAAAATATTTCTCCATTAATGGGTGAACGTCTTTGTTCATTATTATGTAGCTATAAGGAATTTTGAAAGTGTCGCTGAAAAATTCCATAAATTCTTCGAAAGATATGTCTCCTGAGACAATGTTCATGTGAATATTTTTTAAATCATTAATCGGCGATTCAAATAGAATCAATTCGTTTGCATTCGTTCGTATCGACTGACGAGGTAACAAATAATGATTTTGAGTTAAGAAAATCGAGCTGCAATAATTATTATTATGCCTGCCTCGTGTGTAAAAATTTTCAGCTGATTTCTGATTCTTTTCAGTTACTATATCATCAAATATAAAAAAAAAAATTTCTGAGGAACAACTTCACTTGCGTCAGGAATAGAAGCGCTATCTTCAAAATATTTCATGATTAACTTCGCATTGCGTTTCAGAGGTAAACCTTCGATAAATTTATTTATATTTCCGGTACCGACTTTAAAAAGCTCAATTATTTCAGGCTGTTTATAACCTTTTGAAAAAACAATTTTGAGAAGTTTATATGCTGCTTGTTTTATCGATCTACCATAAAGAAACAGGTGGGTAAAATCGATGCATTCCTCAAGAAGAAGTCTAAACAACAAACAGGTTTTACCGCAATTTAATCTACCGACTATTACACACCGTAAGGAAGGTGAAGGAAAAATAAAGCGATTCTTTTGTTTGGACGTATTGGAATCTTGCCAACTATATAACATTCTTATAGAAGAATCTTACCAACTACATGTGAAATTTTTTTTACTGAATTTGAATTCTAAAACTTTCTTAGGTTTAATAGTTGTTATCGTAATTGATAAACTTGATTCTTCAATTCATTTAAATCATACATCAGGTTATTAATAAGTTCTCGATTTTGATGAGAAGTTGGTTTATTTTCCCTGAGTTAAGAACAACATCTCGTTGATCACTTGTAATACAGTCTACCATTAATATAAAGAAGAACCAACGGTATAGAGAACATTTATCAAAGCAAATGTTTCGGAATAACATTATTCCGTCATCAGTGCAGTAAAACGTGGTAAAGGGAAAAGTGAACATTTCATTTACCACGTTTTACTGCACTGGTGATGGAATAATTTTATTCCGAAACGTTTGCTTTAATAAATGTTCTCATTAACGTTGGTTCTTCTTTTTATTTTGAGAATAAGATTCCCGAAGAATCGCCCTTTAAGTACTACTACAGTCTTCCATTTTATATAATTTTTTTTTCAAGATCACTTGTTAAATGGTTGTCTAAGTGGATGATATCTGGGTAATCGACTTCGTTTTTACAAAGGTTTGCTTCCCATTGTTATAAATATTGTATTTTGCAACATTCTTTGGTGTTTTTTACATAGGACGATATGGAGGGATTTCTCAATACCAAACCGTATGAACATATGACATATTTTTTATTCGTAGCGTCAATTTCTTCAATTGGACACAAAATATTTGCAAGTCTTCTATTATTTAAATCGAAATTTTGATCTTCATCGAGGTACAGTTAGCGACGAAATTATTCGTGCATCCCTCGTGTATCAAAACTTCCTAGAATTACTCACGAACTACTGTTGCAACAGGCATAAGATTTTCACAGGGTGTGAAACACGTATTTGTGACAATAACACGAAGTTTCTAGAACAAAATATTATTTTTGAAAGATTTAAGAAGCTGAACTTCAGAAACACGAAAAGACAAAATTGTTTTTACAGAAAGTAGTATTACACTTCATTGAGGTGAATCTACCATTTGAGTAAATTTTTAATAATCAATTGCTTGACCTTCCATCTTCGTATCATTTGAAAGCCTTATGTTAAAGTTTTTGACAAGCTTTTCCGTAGTTTCAGATGAAATATTGTTCCATTCTTCAATGGCGATGCGTTTCAATTCCCGAAGATTCTTTTTAGCTCTCTTGTTGATGTTGAGTTTTAATTCCTGCCGCAAATTTTCTGTGGGATTGAGATCAGGACTCATTGAAGGCCGTGGCAGCACATTGGTTTTTATCTAATTTCTTTGGAGCCAGCTAGTTGTAGACTTTGCCGTGTGCTTTGGGTCATTGTCTTGTTGAAATACCCACCGCCTTCCAAGCCAAAAACTATCAGCTGGTACCTTCAGGTTTCGTCCAAAAATACAAATGTTGTCATCAGAGTTCATCTTTCCTTCAATTGCAACCAATTTTTTAGCACCCGAGGCAGCAAAACAACCCCGAAACATCAGTGATCCACCTCCGTCTTTAACTGTTGGCACAGTGTTCTTCGGCAGGAAAGCTTCACCGTTCTAACGCCAAAACTTCTTCACGTCATTGTGCCCAAATAGCTCGATTTTGGTTTCGTCACTCCATAATACTCTCTCCCATAAGCCTCTGTCCTTATCCAAGTGTGACTTTGCAAAGTTCAAGCAAGCAGCAACATGACATAGTTTGTGGAGTGGAGTACTTCGAGGTCGGAGTCCGTATAGGCCTTCTTGGGGCCACTTTTGATGTGCTTATGGAGGATGAAACTAACTTCCAATATGATTTAATCTTCAGAGCACCAAAAAAATAACTCTCCATCTTCTGTTCTCGAGGTTCTTCTATTTCTGATTTCTTTGAATTACGAGTATATCATGAATTAATAATTTAAAAAAATTTTACCTGGTTCGGATGACAACATATATTCAAGTCTCTACTCGGAAAACATTGTGAACTCTGCAAATCAAATAACTTAAGAAATCAATGGCATTTTGCTTTTGCTCGAAGCAAATGAAATCAGTATAACTGCCAACAAAACTAAGTAAATGCTCCTATTCTGAAGAAAACACCGCTTACTATTATGATTAGTGGTGCAAAATGTGAGAATAATGACTGAATTATATTTAACTATCCAAAATCAAATCAAAGCACATGTATGAAATACTTCAAGTCCATCGAAATTTTACTCTATGTTGGGCGCACTCTACCAAGAGACGCATTATAAATTCTCAACAGCGGGCTAATCCGCCTCTGCATGTATTCAATATGGCGTTGAAGCCTGGAATGGCGCAGACAAAAATACAACTGTTGGAATATTCGCATTGAAAAAATGCCATCAGAGCTGCTATTTTCAAATCGGAGACAACGCCTTCTCTGATGACGCATTCACAAACAAATAAATTTTGGAGCTGTTTGAATACCACCGATTTTCTGTAAGAAGTTTTATAAACAAAATACATGAGACTTACTAAACTCTCGAGATCAAGTTCACGCTCAAAGTAATTACTTGATTACTTCAAAAACCAGATCTCGAAGCATCATTTTTTTCGGTGGTACCAAATTGTGGAAGTACATTCCTATTGATACTTGCGATGCCCCCAACCACTGACCCTCAAATGAAGCCTGGAAACTCACATGCTCTCCAAATACACGACAAATTAAACTTAGATTAGTATGAAATGAATGAAAGAAGTAAATTAAAAAAGTCAAAGAAAATGCCGTTTTTAAACCGTATTGTTCACTATGAATACTGAGCAGGTTAAAACTATTTTTTGAAACTACCGACAAAAATGAGAGATCTGACAGAGAATCGAGTAAATCAGAATATTGAACTGAACTTCCTCTTAGCTTGATATAAGAATATTAGTGTACGTGCTCAACTAGTTCCAAGTTAGAATCAAATGAATGCTTTCTTATGTTACATCGTTCGTATTTAGTGTTTTGATGTGTAATTTACTTGCTAGTAGGTTTAGTCGTTTATTCATTAAAATGAAGGGGAAGATAGGTCAATTTTCTTGGTTCTTGTTGAGTTCTTATTACTTTCTCAATGCTTTCAGGATTTTATTTTTCTCCACAATATGTCACAATTTGCTTAACCTTTTTCTTTCCTGTATTATTTGAACAGAACATTTACTTTTGTGTAGCCTAACGGTGGTAAAGCGATGCAAATTTCTATTGTTCTTGTATACTTGCACTAAACAGGGACTCGTTTGCATCCATAAATTAGCTAATTTATTTTTTTAAAGAATTCCTGGGAGTTTAATATAAAAATAGAGATGAACCATTGTTTTTCTAGATACAAATTGAGAATCCAACATTTATCCAACCAGAATGTTAAGGTAGGAATTTGATAAAACGGTTATAGTAAAATAGAACCCTAGTTTTGACAATGATATCCAGTGACTTTAATGAAACATTTAAAACTAAATTGAAACATAGACGATGTTCCAAAACCGGAACATCAACTCGATTAAACATTGGTTCTTTTGTGAGGTATAGGCATTATGGGTACAAATAAGTAAAATGAACCAAATAGACATGCAAAGATGGAGTCGATGAAATTCCCTTGTGAGGCGTTTCTGCCACCTGTTGTGCTGCGCCGTTAATCTCTCACTACAGCATGAGTACTCTTGCAACCAGTTCTAGAAATCGTGCAGTGTTCCAGTGAGTGTAAAATCAATGTCCGAAAAAGTATCGAAAAGACGTAACGAACGTAATGACTGCTAAGAAAACTAGAACGTACAACACACCGTGAGCTTCGTTAGCAACTTCAACTCTGTTTTGACTCAGCCACCTCTCAAGAGATATCTGAATAAGTCCAACAGTGATATTCCAACCAGGCTTAGTATTTTCTAAGCCTCATTTAGTGTTGAAAATTTGATATATTTGCTATTTACCCAAGTAAAAATGAGAGCACGCACACAAGTTGAGCGTCCAATCACTTAAATTTATCTCTACGAGCGCCTGAGCTTTTGTGCGGCAGAGCAAGTCTTAAATAAGTAGAAATATGCGCGATTAGCGCACTTAATGTCTTGTAAAATTTTCACAACTATGGTGAAGTGGTTTTTCGTGACTATTCAAACATGCCCGTTCAAATAGGACTCCATAATTTCGAATCCATCACTGCTCTCAATTTTATTTCTTCAGTTGACATGAAAAACTCTGTGTATTTGCTGTCTTGAAGTTTAACACTACAGCAGTATAGCTACTGTATGTATTTCTATGTCTTCATTCATTATCTAAATGGGATATAATTCTCTCTTTAGTGCCAGTTCACGATACTTGCTCCTATTATCACGAGTAATTTAGCGAAGCGTTCTCTTTCGGTTAATTAAGTTCGACCTCCTGGTGTCCATGGCTGGGACTAAATCTGTTGGGGCGTCCTGCCTCACGCGCGTTACCTGATCCTAATGAAGTTCTCTCGGTGTGTCAAGACCCGCTGACATCAAACAAAGACTCACTGCATTGTAGTGTACCGGTTGATTGTTTTTCACTGCTATTTTTGTGACCTTGTTTACTCCTGCCGTCTATTGTCTCGGCGTGGCCCCCTCATGCCATTAGTTTCTTTTACCCGTCGTTAATTTTAAACGGCTCCTTTACTCTAGCAAGTCTGATACATCGAATTTTATTCTGTTAGCGTAAGCCTTATATTTGCGATTGCTATCAGGGATTACATTTTTCAATGAGAAATTTTCTCTTTGGCTTTAATGGTTGTCGTACAGCTGGGTCCTTCGTTTATCTAACTTTCGGTATTGGCGCCATTGTTTGGACGCGGTCCTTGAGCGTAGCTGTCGCCGTTTGCTCATCGTCTGTGCAGGGCCCAAGCAGCCTGAAAATGAACTTCGAGATCTGCTATAAAAGTGAAATTGTGGACCCCTCGCGGGACCCACTAATGACGCCTCCCGTTGGTGCGCCATGCACGGCCTTTACTACCCTCATCACACCTCCAACTTGCCTCATAAGGAGCCTCGTAAAGTAAAACTTGCAGCCTCGCCTGCACTTAATATGAGGAGGCTACTTCTCGTCTTCACCTACGCTAGCCGCGATTTCCGTTCAAAATTGGTGAATTTTCCGCTCATTGGGGAGCTCTGTCGTTTCACCGTTTTTGGTGCACGTTTTGATGATGAACTGTCATAAAGGTTTTTATAGAAAAATATTTGAAATTATGTTCCCTTAAAAAACTTTTATTTTTTATCATAAAAAATCAGCTGAAAATTCCAATTGACTTACGAATTCTCATCAGAGCACAGAACTATTCCGAGTGAAAAATTTAACATCAATTTACACGCCGGGTCTAGTTGAAACTTCATGAATTATTCACTGAAGGATGCATCCAACTAATGAAGAACCTTGACTGTCGTTTTTTGATTCTATGCAGCAGTAAAAAGTTGTTCGAGAGTGACATTTTGAAGTGGAAATGCGTTATCTAAACACCTACCATCTGTAAGTTGATTGAAAACTGGCTGAGTTTTGCTGAAAAATCGAATTCCTTAGGAAGGGTGCAAATACAATGTTTCTCTGGGAAGTAGCGATCTCAAGTGGACCTTTTTTCACTGAAACTTAATAAAATCTTTTGTTTATGTACGGAATTTTTCTTTCAGTTCACTGCCGTCCTCTTTTCAGAACCTAGTAATTTCTTATTCAACTTTTATTTCAAAAACGACCATTCTAACTTACTGTATCTATGCTCTTGGGCTCTTGTGTATAAATTTTCCGTTCCGTCAACTCCCCACTAAATGGTGCCTGCATCTTTTCTTTCTTAGGGACATTTTTATGGTGACTAGGGAGGCTTGAACTAACATCTAATCTAATCAGCAGGTAGCAGTCAAACACTGGTACATACCAAAAGCGGCAGACTTCGACACAGAGATGCAGATGTTTATCTCCCGATTTGATGAAGTTTCAATTCATGTGATAAGCTGGAAAATCATACATCATGTGTTATTCCTTCCACAATAATGTTCCCATGGAAACATGTTTTCTTATAGTTGATTGCCTAGGGAAATCTACTTTCTGGATACGTTTCGTCGAACGTACCAATCATTTGAGAAAAATATTCCTGAAAGAGACGATCGAAGGTACGATAACAGGTCTGGTGCTTATGAGCTATTATTCTGATGATCCAGCTGTGCGGTACTGTTCACTGGCTGTGCGAAGTTGAAGTCCAGTATCGCGGTGCTCTATATGTATATAGTTTAGCCGCGGGGTACCTTGGTCCAGCAGCGCAGTTCAGTGGTCCAGCAACCCGGCTCTCTGGTCCAGCAGGGAGGTGTTCTGGCTCATAATTTTATGAACTTCCAAAGGTGAATAACAACTTTTGTTCTTTTGTTTTTCAATTTTGCTAAATGCGCAACTGCTTTGGATATATTTACACATGAAAGGTCAAAATTTGAAGTACTCTTATGTTTTTGCTAGAAGAATATTCTATGAGAGACTTAACGGCGAGAAATGTGACTGGCCCGGCCAGAAGAGTTTGAAATTGCCATCTTGAGCGTGTCTAACCTGTGATACACATTCACTATTATGTTCTCCATTAGACTTGATTATAATTCTGCTTACCACTTGGCATAGCGGCCTCAGCACGCGATGTATGTAGACTGGGCGCAGTCTGGTATTGGCGGTGCCTGCCTGACCTCCGCCCTTAAAGAGCCCAATGAACCCCCATGATCTACCAGCTCGACTTGTGCTAGCTACGCCTCGAAACATAGCTCAGGGTATGCTAGATAAGTAGGCCGTGCGACATGTCATGCTTTAAGTAGAAAACTGCGTCCTTGTGACTATTTAACCGTGGTTCAGAGCGGCGATTCCCTGGTGCCAGAATCAAGTCGCACCAAAAAATAATCGGTACGTTACTGAAAAATTTTGTGTATGGAAATCTGGCTGGGTGAATGCGGAAAACGAACTGAAAAACAGCAAATGAGACCATATTTACAGTGTGATTTTCTCTTCGGTATTATTTTTGGACACATGATGGTTCCACAAGGCAGTGAAATATCTTATCATTGCGCTCGTGTGTTCATGCGTGTTTGCAATGGTTTTCTCCACCAGTAAATTGCAGAATAAAAAATGTATGGTGATTATTAGGTCTCACGAGTATGAAAGTGACCATATCCGATGTGACAGGTTACTACAGATAATCGAGAATTGAGGATAAGTTTCCCAGAGTTTCCGGCCGACTTCGAGGCCGGACGTGAAATTAGCCATGGTGCTCTTCTGCTTTGAAAGTGCAGCAAAGGCGAAGCTCGTGCAGTATTTTGTGTGCATTTGCATGGACCAATTATTTCAGTTTAGTTCACATCCACTATTGATTATTAATTTGTACACTGATTTTTTTTCATTTCATGGGCGTCTTCATTTTTTTGTAGTTCTGGCACATAAATGCTTTCTTTCTCAATAGTACAAAACGACTTATTTACGAGGTAAATTGTTAATACGTTAACGTTAGTCTCTTAGCCTGGTTCGGCCTCCAGAATAAGTATGAGCTAATCTAAGAACTTTATCTGTTTTTGGTTGATCATATGTACAATTGAAATAATTCATCCACCTCGGTTATAGCTGAACTAGCTACAGTTAATTAATTTATTAATTGCTTTAGAATGAGAGCATTTATTGTCTTATCCAGAATAATTATTGTAAAAGAAAATAGCGGATGTTCGGTGTATGGCCTGTTCACGTTTTACCAGACATATAGTACGTGGAAACAGATATACATAAACAAATGGATATGCGTTTTCACCAACCATATCTACAAATTTTCCCTGCGCATGACAGCACCTGGGTTGAGTTCAGCGATTACTTCACGCGAACACGCCGGGCGCAGTCGTCGAGCAGGTACTTTACTCTTACTTCTCACGATCTGTCGATTTATAGTTCTCAAGTCCGAAGAATTTACATTACAGCAAGAAGTGCGGCGCCCTGCATCCCAGCTTTATTACTGTTACCATTACTATTTAAAATTAAATGAAATCCCTTGCTACTGCATTTTGCCCCTACAGATTCCTGCTTATATATGAGTTAAAATCTGGTATGGACTTTTAAAAATTTCTCTGAGATATTTCAGGTTGTGGTAATTGAGGATTTCAAACGTTCGTGGTGAACGTCCGTAAAAATGTATTCTAATTCGTAGTGATCAACATAAGTAAATGGCCATGAATTTTCTTTTTTCTTTCCCCTCAGGGGGATACAACTGTTGTATCTATGGGAATTAGCGCTCTCAGGGGGACTATGTGAGGGCCCGAGCTAAGGGTTAGGTAGGCTTCCTTTTAGTTGGAATAGAATAGGTTTTTGTTCTGTTACGGACCATCTTTTTTCGGTTCACTGCTGTCCTGTTTTTTCAACACCAACTACTTTCTTTTTGAACTTTGATCTTGTATCATAAACTTCTTTCTCATCTTACTGTTTCTATGCCCTTTCTGCGTAGATTCCACGTTCCCTAAACTCCATACTAAATGGTGCCTTCCTCCTTCCTCTCTTTGGATCGCCTTTGTAGCGGATAGGGAGGCTTAAACTAACTGATAATCTAATCTAATCTTTTTCTTTTTTCTTTATACTAAAGCAATTTCTAATATTCCGAGGTTCGTACGTCCTACTGAAGACTTACCTTCTCAGACACAAATCTATATTCCCGCATTTGTTACAGCGTGCGCGTTTATCTTTTTTTTTTACGAGTGTTGCATTTCCATATTCTCCTAAATTTTTATCGCATTGACAGCCATGAAAACCATTTAAATTCAAGGTTCAAACTGAGTCAGTTAACGAAAATGGAAAAAAAATGAAATGAGCTATCCTGCTTTTCTGTAGAAATTACTTCAATTTTGAAAACTTCGGTTGTCAATTGTGCCAAAACGGTAGCCAATTTATTTTTCGAGAGATATACATTACCATTGGCATAAACTCGTTTTATCCGCTTGCATCAATTCTTCCTCGTATGTTACGTTTCTTTTCCCTTGCTCTTCTCTGTACGTCGCAGAAAACTTTGCTGAGGCTACGATAGCTAAACTCCAGATACTCTGCCGGAGGAGTGCCTGGACTAGCTAGCTCTTGAGCAAAGGTAGATATTTTGTAGACTCGGCATATTTCAAATCGTTGCAAGGAAATAGACGAAACAGTTGGTTTGAAGTCAAAGAGTGAAAAATTTGTATTTTTCTTTTAGAAGAGTATCTCTTCGATCGGTCATTTGCCTTTCTGTAAATAAAATGCAGGTACGCTGTTTAAGTCGGTCAATGGTCGAATTTTGCACACACAACACGAGTTTCTTGTCTATTATATATACTTAGAAAATATTTGTCATTTAAATTCATGGCTATTTTGACTCAAATATTCTCAACATTTAGAACGTTTAAACGCGGGTCTTTAACTGCGTGTATTTTTATTTACACACGTGAGTATTGATTTTTTCGATGTTCATGTCTCACAAACCTGTATATTTTATTCGTGTTTTCAGTTGTTCGTTTGTTTTTCATGTGCAACGAACGTTGTACAAGTGTTTACTTATGGTCTTTTTTCCCCTACTTCTGTTGAGCTTTTTTCGCCGAGTGCCAATGTATTCTTTTCTTAGTATTTTTTGGTATGCTAAGTACTTCTCTGCCAACCCCTGTTTTGAACTATTTTCTAGCACATTTTTCATTGCGCCAGGATGCGTAAGTCTCTGCATATTAATGCTCAGCTCCACTGCATGCTCGTGCATTATTAATATTCCTAGAATTACAGTGCGCTTCTTTGTAATCTCCTTTGATGGAAGCGCTGGATGTTATTATTCACGTACGTACCAGTAATCAATCGTGTATTGAAAGCTCAGCCAACAGCTCACGCTGTTCGGTCAGTCTTTACACAGAGGCTCTTCTAACTCATCAATAGCCGCTACACTTGTTCATAAACTGTCATGAACTCCATGATAGTACATTCATCCGGTAATTGAGTTGAAATCTCTTTTGCAGATAGAAAATGTGAAAATGTCAAGTGGTACACGGGACTTGAAGGCACTCGAACTTGAGCTCGTGCTCCGGTCTCTGAGTACCAACTTAGACGCGTAACTAAATTCCATCAGTAATTTTGTTTACGGTCACAAGTCGCTTGGGCCAGAACAGATCGATGATGCTTATTTCCAAACTATCACCAGTCTGGAAATGAGCATGATCGATCTGTCCTCGGCATAAGTTACGAGGTGGAGCAAGAAGGGCTAAGCTGTAGTGAATTACTTTGAGATACAATAATTCCTCTTCATGCATGTTTGTTGAGGAATTTTGTGCACGTTACGGTTCCTTAATTTTGAACACATGGCGATTTTTTTAAGAGGTAAAATTAATTTCTGTGAAAAATGATTTCATATTTTACATGCGCGAATTAAAACCTAAAATTTCATACTCACCATTTGAATATTTTTTGAGCTTGGGAGTGACATTCCATGAATCAGGCTCTTTGTGCGTAAAGAAGCTTTACGTTGAGCAAGGCCGTGCAGCCCGCGTTTCTGGGCGTATGTGCGAAGAATGCTGCGGCTGCAGGACGCGGATGAATATTTCTCCCAAAATGCAAAAAAGGTTAAGAACACTACAGAAATCTCAAGTTCGACCGAAATCAAGGAAAATAATGAATTAGTTTAGGATCTTGTACCTTTCATTCATCCATCTTCGGATCGCTCACTTAAATTGTAGTGATTGAATCTACCCTCCTTAACTTGAAGTTTTTTTTTTTACAATTTGTAGGTGCAGGAACCTTTTTGTCTTGGAGAAGTAAGTCGATCTATTATGTACCCAAGTGTTGATCGATATGATGCATCCAAAAATGTGTCAGCTCGTTACACCCGCGGCCACAACCTTACAGATTTGAATTGTTATTGTGACGCCTGATGCTGCTGGCCAGGACACTCTGGCGGGTGCCGCTCGGCCGTCATCGCCCAGGTGTCCACGTTCAACCTCGGCCTTATGCATTTGCACAGCTCCAGGCGCACCCATGTAGTGTAGGCTGAATTTTCCAGTTGCCATTTCATTGCAAATTGATGTCCTCAAATACTTTACCCGTTTAAACTCTTTACAAATGAAAAAATTAGGAATTTTTACTTTTACATCTCGACACGGTGCGGCATATGTATTTTGACAGCATATTAGCACCTGCTAAGCACTGTTTTGTATCCACTGACTGTTACACATGGTATGTATCATGTGATTGAGCTCAGAAATTGGGATTTAGATACATCAAAAGCAAATCTGTAGCTAAAATTTGGCCCTTTCCCTATTTATTTGCTTGGCTCAAGTGAAAATGGTGTACTTATTGCTCAATGTTTTGCTTCCCTAACACTACGTTTAATGTATTACAAATTTTCTCCGTTTTACTGTTTGATTTTCTTACACATCGCCTTAGTTTCACCTAACATATAATTACTGGCTCTGGCCTATGGTTGTGACCGATGTTTAAATGAGTAAAGAACTGTCGCTTGATAGTGGTCTGCGATGAACATATTGGGGTTCAAATGTGACGAGGAATTAAATTTATTAGATGTGTTGGTAGAGATATATTTAGAAATTTACTTGGGCAGTAAGTCTAGGGTGGAGTGTTGTCACCATTCTAAGCCATAAATGGGTATACCGTGATACGTTTTATTATTAAGGACATGAGATAACCTAAATCTTGGATCTCTCTTGAAGTTTTTCTGCAGACCGAATGTTTGAGCGCTGTTCATCCTGTACATCGATTTCTGGTTTATTTTTTCTTTACATTTTGAAACTTATTCTCTAAAATATGATGATACAGCAGAGGGAAAATATTTTCAGCTGAGTTTGAGCGTTGTTGATTCTTTGATAACACGTTCACTAGCGAGGCCTTCCGTGAAGACGCACTTGTTTTTATTTTGCGAGGTCGTCAAGGGTCGGCAAGAGTCTCTCTAAGGTCAAAGTTCATTTGAAGTTTAGAACAAATATAATTATTCGCTCTTTTATAACTTTCCATCGGTCATTTTATTTTCGTTGTTCTCAACATTCTTGCTTCTTTTCATATAATTCGAAGTCGTCAAACCAACTCGTGAAAATGAGGTCGAGTGCTCTTCGTAGCTCTCACTGAGCTGGAGATCTTAGCCTAACTTCGAAGTATACTCTCCGGCATTCATTAATGTTTTACTCTCCTTTGACTCGAGAAAAATGAAAATTCCTAAAAATGAAAACTCACGAACTGCTAAACGTTTTTATGAACTAGAGCTAACACATTATGAGACTCTTGTACTTATACTTCCATGTTCTTCCTGAACGTGGGATCGTCGAAATCTTCACGCACCTCACGAAAATTTGATGTCAAAATCACGATGTTATTGAAAAATCTTTCAAAATACTTTACTATTCTTTTAATTCATATTTGACTTGGAAACTAATGAAATTTAGAAATCTTCAAATACTGAAAAGTTGCGTTTAAGAAATTTTTTTAACTAGTTCAAACAAGACAAATTTGAGATGGGAATCTTGGAGGGAAATCGAAAAATGAAAATCCATGTCGACTTGTTCACATAAAAAGCTTGTTTACATAAAAAGCTTGCCTCCGATGTTTACGAATGGTTCAGAAATTTTACTTTGCTATAGTTATCATGAACTTCTGTAGTAAGTTTGTAAGGATGCTTCGTCAAAGCGTGAACACTGCAACCCGTGATTATGAATGTCTTTTGCCATCCATCCCCTTTGGTTTAGGACTGGGTTTAGATCCGCGGAACACAACAGATGGTTCCAAATCTGGAGCCAATTGTTTAAAAAATTTGTCTGACCTCTGAACATAATAACTTATTGTAGTATTTTATTGTGTCGGTAAATCTAGTTTTTTTCTGGATGCATGTGGGCCATCAGTGACCAGAGAAGTATATTTCAAAGGTGCTAATGTTGCCCTGTACCGTCAGCCGACTCTCCAGCAGCTGTGGCTAAACTGTTCCTTTGGGACAGAAGGTTCCTTTGTTTGAATGTTCCTTTGTGACAGAATGTTCCTTTGGATCATTTTATGATCCATCTCCACTGGGTACGTTACGTTTTGATCAGTTCTAGCTTGCCATCAATGATGAATACATCAGTCACATCAAATCGAATGTTTTTCGTTGGAACAAAAATTCTTGAATCATAAAGGAGAAGTTTCATGCTGATGGTTAAGACGAAGTTTATGCATTTCATTCATGGTTATGAATCCATTCTTTATAATCCAATTAAATTCGAGACTGCAATATGGGAGTGCATGCCCTTAATTGTATTTCTCCGAGACACGATGCAACGGTGTGGTGGAGTTCTCCTTCGACCCACAGGCCGCATATAAGAATAAAAGCGCAAAAATGAAGTCACATCGGACCATTGTTTGGCTTGTGTGCCCGTTGGAAGATGTTTTTTTTCACATTAAGGAAGTCAAGGTTCGAAGGGTCAAGTATTAGCGATCTGTTTGAGAACTGCATTCACAATCTGTACTCGCTTCTCCCTGGTCTGATATCAGCCTCGAGTTTTCACTACATCCCTCACATTTTGTCTGTCTAGCCCCAGTAAATATATTTCTTCCAGCAACCGATAGATTGGTTAAGCAAATTCGTAAGAATCGTCGTCCAACTGTGTATCCCTTTGTGAATATTGAGTAAACTAGAAATGTGACCTCGATCAGACATGGCATCTATCCCGGCGAGTTTATTGAAAGCACCAACAGCCGCGCCACTGCAACTTTACTCAATTTTGACTGACTCCACGGACTTGTGTTTCAAAGAGAGGCGCATGAAACACGCGTCAAGAAAATTCGTTTTTTTAGTATTTTATTTTGGCTCAGGGACAAGTCTTAATTTTTTGGTGTATTTCTTAGCCTCGTGGTAGTCGTGCAAATTCGTCTGTCAGAAATTTCCAGTTTTATTTTGAGGTAAAAACATTTCTACCAAGTTCAAAGGAATTTTTAAACTTCAAAGGACGTGCAAAAAGAAGTTTTGACAGCTAACTCTGATTCCGAAATATGAAATTTTCTCATACTTTTTTCACAGTCAAAGTTACGTTCACTGAATGAAAAGTTAGGGGAATTCATAAAAGAAAGTTTAGACTGCACGCATGCTTTGATAGCCCAATTTTGTCAGATGCCTTTAGCACACGATCACTCGGTACACGGATTTGAGCTTTCCTTGAATGACTTTGTTACCTTGTTTCATCCACGGATTTTCGTCACAAATACTTTTAAGTTCACCATACATGTTCAGGTTCACCCCTCAGTGGGAAACGACTCTTGTGTCAATGGAAATTGGCGTTCCTCGGGTGAAGCTGCGAGGAACCGAGTTTATGGCAAGGTATAGGCCTTACTTTAGTTGAAATAGAATAGTTTTTGTATTTTGTTACAAACAATCTTTCGATTCGCTACTTTTGTGTTCTTCAGCACTTATCACATTTTTCTTCAGTGTTTCACTCGATCTATGCACTTTTTTTCTAATTTGCTGTTTCTATTCGCAAGTGTATGGGAGCATACCTTTTGCATGGGCTCCCTGTTCCCTTAACTCTATACTAAATGGAGCCTATTCACTTCTTCCATTTAAAACCTTTTTCTGGTAGTTAAGGAGGCTTAAACTATCTTATGTAATTTTATCTGTCCAGATTCTCGATATATTGCTAAATTAATGATGCATCGATAAATGTTTTGTCATTTACAATTGAGTTAGTACAAGAAAACAATTATCGCAGACGCTATGATATATGATGCGCGATTACAAGATGAGATCTAGTTTAATGTATATTTTTACATATTTACATAAAACAACGGTATTGCCATTCCTTTCTGGACAAAATTTTGATAGCGCTAGAGCAATAATTTAATTTAAGAGTGAAGTCTTGAAGAGATTTAACGCTATACCTGTCCTTGAGTTCTAGAGGCTGGTCACAGCTGTTGAGATGTCTCGTGAGGCTTAGAAAAATCGAGGGAGATCAAAGGACTTAATTGCTTCTGTTCTAAAACGTATTTTTAGCACGTGTACATGCAGTTTCAGCTTGAGTGTGTGACTTTTTAATGTGTTTTTTTTTCGACGTGAGTATTCGCATTGTAACCGCGGGTGTTCGGTTTTGGCCCGAGTGTGCCGGTGTTCGACGCGAGTTTGCGGGTCTTTAATTTGGGTGTGTGAGTGTTAATTTGGATTTTCAGTCTGAGTCTGGAGGTTTTGAATCTGACTGCATAAGTTTTTAACGCGTGCGAGTAAAGCTAACTTAATCATAAACTTGTTCATCGGCTACAAGTTAGAAACACGGGAGCAATTTGCATGGTTGGCATGCGACACTGCTCACGTTGATTGCGATTCAATATCGCTGTTATCGTGAACCATCACCTTCTGTAAAAATAAAAACATATTTTGAATAGGCGATTGTTGGCGTAGGATTGAATCGCGTATTAATAAAGGTAAATATCCTTTCGAANTCTTGGTAAGTTTAATTACTGGTCGGTGAATTCAAATTTGTGTGTGCAGTTTTTAGCAATGTCGGTTCCCCTGACATGTCAGGAGCCGACCTCCTTCCTCTCGCAATTTCTGCCCTAACTTGTAGAGTTCATTTAGTGCAATATCAGTGCAATAATTCCATAACCATGTGATCCAAGAACTTGAACTAAATCTGCATCTACCTTATTACAACGGTCACTAGAGGCAGGCGAGGGAAGAAGTCTTCGGTTTGATTGCGATTCATTCTCCATTTCCTGAACAGCTTCTTCCATAAACTTGCTCTCTTCTTCATCTCTAAACAGATCCTGCTCTTCAAGTTCAACGCGCAGTTTCAACTGTTGTTCCTTCAGAGCCCTAGTCTTCTCAGCAAATTTTTCCGAGCCACAATAATTGCTGCCTTCTTTCTCGCAATTTTTAATTTAGCTGCTGAGAAGTGTGACCCAGCAGAACTGGGACCGCTGCCGGCGTTAAATGCGCTGTCTCTCACGTTCACGGTACAGGGACTATCCACGTCTGTCTTCTTAAGATGTGACGTCAGAATCATCATCAGTACGGGCGCGATGAGGAGACCGAATTAGGTTGGCCATAACGACAATTTTAGTGAGCTATTACTTGTATCTTCCAATTTACGGTCAGTAACTTTTTCTTGGAACTGTAACGCATTTCCCAGAGCACTTGAAATACTGGATTATTTGGAGACATATGGAACCATGAGTCAAACGTTTGGATTGAATCGAATTTATTAAAAGCACCAATTATTGTTCCTGCGCAGAAGCAAGAACAACACACATAAGTACTACTCATAGAGAAGCGCTCACAGAACTAAACTAGCATTAAAATCATAGACTTGGTGTGTTGCAACAAATAAGATCACACGGTTATGGAATTATTGCACCGATATTGCAGTAAAGCGGCCCATAGACGATCAATTTTATTGTCAATATCATTGACTCAATATATTGATGAAATTTTATTTTTGCGCACTAAAGCGGCCCATAGACGATCAATTTTATTGTCAATATAATTGACAATGATGAATATTGACAATTATATTGCTCATCTGCGGGCTTGATTGACGACCGTCAATTAATTGACTCAATGTATTGACGCAATTAAATCAGTTTGAGCCCATAGACGATCAATTTAATTGTCAGTATCATTGACTCAAAATTTGGTGAGATTTTTTGCTGCCCTCATTTGGCGTCAATCTTTTCATCAATGTAATTGATGAAAACTAGTCATTACAGCAAATTCATTATTTTAATTTAGAGTGATATATCATATGCATCGCTTAAGAATAATTCCCGCAAGATATTATCAAGCAAGCTAAAAAACTATCTAGATTTTTTTAGCTAATATCTACATTCCAAACTTTACAGCAAGGTTCAAGCAAAAAACATCTAGATCTATCTATTAAATACCTAGAGTGTCAGGATGCATGCGCACCAAAACATTTGATGAGAGTAAGCAAGCGAGCTTGAATTGATTAACATGGAGTTCTATGGGAGTGCACACACTGCAAGCAAGCAAGAGAGCGAGGAGAAAGACTGAAGATTGGCCGAAGCGAGAAACCGACTCGAAGATATTTCACTCTTGAGAGCTGCAGCGAGAAGCCTTTGGCTGCCTGGCAGTGCACGGTGAGATGTCGAAAAGGGTGGCGTACTGCTCAATTCCTCCAGCATACACTGAACTTCTGATATCCGAAGTTAATGCTGTACTTTGCATTTTGAACTAAAAAAAATCCAAAGCACAGGGACAGATTACATGTTTCAAAGCAATGGGATGAAGTAGGAATGAAATTCAACGTTACAAACGCATGCTTGTACTGCTCGTTTCTGTTATAGACATCTCTCCATGATATTTAGGAGCAAACAGGCTGTTATTTTGTGTGTGATAGATCCTGCCGACATCTTTCTCTCCCGCTTGCTTACTCGCTTTCAGTCTTTTGGAATGAAAGCACCCTTAGCCCTGGTTGACATAACTTGCTCTACGTATTTTGTTAAAAGTACCACATTTAGCCGTACGAAAGTAGTAGATTCCAAGGAAAAAGAACTGAGTTATTACTTATCTACATAATGGTTATAAAAACGCTAATAATTATGAAAAACATTAGTTCACTACATTCAAATGATAATTTTAATAAGACATAAAAAGTACCGCATATTTGGAGCAGCGCACTCCAGCATGCAAGAAGTAACAGATATGCATGTACACAAAAATAAAATTCGAAATATTTCCAAGTGTATACACTACGACTTTCAGAGCTGAGAATGAAATATTGACGCAATATATTGACGTGTCCAAATAAACGTTTCAATATATTGACGAACCGTCAATAAAAATTCAAAATGATTTGATTTCGTCAATTCGTTGAGTCAATTAATTGACGGTCGTCAATCAAGCCCACACACGATCAATATCATTGTCAATATTCATCATTGACAATAATTGTATTGACAATTAAATTGATCGTCCATAAGCTCAAACTGATTTTACTGCGTCAATACATTGAGTCAATTAATTGAAAGTCGTCAATCAAGCCCACAGACGATCAATATAATTGTCAATATTGTTCATTGTCAATTATATTGACAATAAAATTGATCGTCTATGGGCCGCTTAACTGAACTCACAAGTTAGGACAGAAATTGCGAGAGGAAGGAGGTCGGCTCCTGACATGTCAGGGAAACCGACATTGCTAAAAACTGCACACACAAATTTGAATTCACCGACCAGTAATTAAACTTACCAAGA
>JACJUY010006769.1:0-45506 GCA_014220935.1 Platorchestia sp. MABIK
GTGATGTGACTGCTAAACGCGGCATTACAACCTCATGAAGGCTGCGTTTAGAGTAACGCGACCCTGCGCTAGGTGTACAGAGCAGGCCAACGCCGCAGCTCAATTGCTACCTATCGGAAATGTGACGCTGAGCATCAGTGACACTTGCTCATGCAAAGTTTGTGTTGCGCGCTCAATGATTATTCGACCGCGTTTAAATGAACACGTGAAGTTAATAAACAGCGAACTGTTAATTTTTGTCTTTCTAATGAGAACGAAATGTTTTCCCTTATAACCGACAGGTAACACACTTATAGTCTGTTACCAGTCAATCAATTCAATTAGACTGTGTGTATAAATCCATTTCAACATAAACAGAAAAAGTTAAAACAAAAAATGGAATATACTTGAATCATGAATCAACGTCATTGTGATTTAACTACTGTGAGCTCATTTCGCTCGAGCAAGTACCAATAGCAGAGAACGACGTCGCATCTAAATAATGGTTTCGACTTCAACTCTGTCGCACCGATGCTTTTTATAATTATCTCAAAATTTAAAGGGTCCCGGTGCACCCCAAATAACTTAGAGTTCAACACGTACTACTTGAGCGCCGCTTTTTACCTCGAAAATCGTGGTGCCGTGTTCATACTTCGAAACTATCTTCTAATTACTAGCTCTTGGCGACATATCGGACCTTATCGGAATGTGAAGAGTACCGTTTAAGAGAACATAATCAGATTTGTAGACGAGTTCATGCATCTACGTGGTGCGAAAAGACAGAAAAGCGCGAACGCCATTAGCCTACAACGAGCAATGGGGCGATGAAAAACCTGCCGAGAGCAGGAGAATGGGAGAGAAAAAACTTATCCCAACCTGTTTTCTTCGCCAATAACGAGCTCTTATGTCTCAGCATTGAACATGAAACGCCTTCTACACAGAAGATTCAATCAGATTGCGCCTCCACCACAGTGTTGGGCTTTCGAGGGGTTGTTAATTTTCGTAAACCTTGATGAAGTATTACCCATTAAACCAAGCGCACCGTTGTTTTCGTTTTTCAGTTGATCACTCGTGGCACTCAAGTAGATCAGAATGCTGATGCGCGCTATTGCTCTGGAAACACCCTGAGCAATCACGCCCACTATGATGTCGTGTACAATAATTTACTACAGAGTTACTGGCCGAGATTGAAATGATATCGTGAAAAGGTTGTAAGAAATCATTTGGTGTAACTAATTTATCGGTAAAACTATTCATACTCCGATATTCCTATTGCTCCTATTAACTCTTTGTTCAACATTACATACATAGCACGCTCACTCATTCCATCAGAGGTACGCACCAAGCAGACTGATTCATCAGGTGAAACTAATCATAGCAAAACCTTTAGCAGGACTTGCAAACCATTTTTCACACAATCGAGGATGCGCCTCAACAAATCCAACATGAGTACACATCTTCAAAAATTGTAGACAATATAGGAAAATCAAGCTCTCGCTTAAAACTTGATTCTTTCAAGTGAACCCATTAAAATCTATTCAGCTGAAAGATTAGCACGTGACACCTCCACCTGACACTCAATTGCTCAGAGAAATGCTAACAATAGCTGAACCAAAGTCCGCAATCCAGTAAGCCCGTCACCGAAGGCCACAGCAGTCAGGAGCGTTTTCAAATCTACCTCGCAGAGCTGCAGCCAGACGCGTGCGGAATGGGGGAGGGACACCGTTACTGGTTATCGGTTTATTGGCCTGAGAAATACGTGCAGTTTTTCAGCTTCATGAGGACGGCAGTGGACTTGGGAGAAATCGAGTCAATGGAAAAAATCCATTTTTTCAATGGAAAAAATCCATTTTTTCCATCGATGCGTCAAAAAAAAAACCTGTTCAGTCCATATGAAAATAGTTAGAAGACGAAATCGAGATCTCTTTACTGTCACCGCACCACCGGTGCAGTTTCATAGACGTTCATCGTGGGTTCGTATACGGTCACGAATTTGGCAATTTTTTCGTAAAAATGTAAAGAAAAATTTCTTACGTATAAAATCAAGCCAATTGAGATTCTATGCTATGTCTTAAATAAAATATTCACTTCATCTCGCTGCAATTGCCGTCAAATTTTTAGGGACTCGTATATTGCTTTCCTACAACGTGTAAATCGCTCGACACAACACAGGACGAATATAATACAGCCAAAAGTTGTAAGAAAAAACAGCAAGATTGAAGGAGGAAAAATGAGCCATGGGCGACAAAAGTTTCGATTGGTTTAATGGTTTCATTTTGTTCATTCATATTCAAGTGAATTTCAACAAAGCACTAACTTCGCCAGTTAACGACTACACCTTTTCCATGCTAATTTCATTCCAAGTTAGATTTGCATCAGAAACTTTTACGATGCAATCAGACACCAAACAAATTAACGACGTTATATGTGCGCCCAACTAAAAATTTGCTGCAGTAAAACGGTTTACGAGATGAAATTTAATTCCGGATGAATTATTTTGAGGAAAAACCACTTTATTTTGTAATTTTGAATAGTGCAAAGAGAAAATTTGAGACGCTAGGTCGCCCATAAATCCAGAGAAAGCAAACAGAAAAAGAACGAGTTCCACTTTTGCAAGGCGGAGGCCACTCGGGAAGCTGCATTTGTTAATTAAGAAATTAAGGAAGCTGCCGCTCCTAATTCTTCTACACAACGACGAGAAACACGCAGTAATATAGTTCCCCTGTCTTCTAATTTCTCGGTAACATGAGCGATGAAGTCTCATAGTAATATTGTGTACTAAAATATAATTGATAGAAGCAAAAGGAAAAGATGTGAGGAGTTCTCAGAGGCCGCGCCGTAAATGCTAACATCAACGTGTTCATATAGAAGTCAAGTTGACGAGTTTATTCAAAATAAAGAACGACTCAAGAATTTTTGACAGCAATTTTTTTCAGCAAATAAAAATAATAACAGTAGTGAAAGTTTCTGCAAAGGCTGTAGCATGAATTTGCGTCCTTAAAGATGCGTTTTCATAATAGCAGTCACTCGAATTCCAAAAAAAATTTACACATAATGAAAGAAACTCAAAAGCGGGAATGGTAATTCCACAACATTCTTTCAGGACCATACATTTTTATTAGTTTGAAGTCTCGCATTTTTCCGCAGAGTTTAAGAATATATAATATTTATGATGGAATTTCAGTGAATCCCAAGTGAGCATTCATTTTATGAACGATGCGAAAAGGCGCACTAATTGTGCAGCCATGTCAAAGAAAAAAAAACAGATAAAAAGGATCAACATCAGATCTAAGCTCTAGGCCAGGCAGAGATCTTGATTGTGATCTTCAAGTAAAACTTACGGGTCGAAAACTTCACCTCGACGATCTCGTATTCCACTACAGACACTCGAACTGCTCACTTTTAAATTTTTTTCCTGTTGATCCATTGCATAAACACAGTTTGTGTATTTTTCCAAGTGAAGAACTTACGTTGTGCGGAGCACATAGAGCTTAAAGATTACAAAATACTTATTTGTGCCAGAGTCAGGCAGGATAGAGGTTCTGATGCAAAAAATTAAAAACAAATTTACACTCTTAGTTTTAGAGAAAAACACAACAAATATTCCACGAATGATTTTAACGATTTTACGGGCGCGGCAAACCATAATTGAGGTGCCAACTTATACTGCTTGTTTGAAAATTTTGAATTTCACTATCGCCAAGCCACAGCTTAATTGTGAACAAAGATAGGAGTTTAAATTGAAAATTGGCGATATATTTCAGGTATAAAGATTTTCATTGCTCAAACTAAGTATTTATTCGTGTAGATTGGATTAGATGTTAGTTTAAGCCTCCTTAACCATAATAAAAATGTTCAAAAGAGAAAAATAATGAAAATAGCATTTAGTATGGAGCTTAGAGAAAACAGAATCTTTGCACAAGACGTGTTTCCACCCAAGTTTATGAAACAAGATAAAAGTTGAAGAAGAGAGTAGAAGGTGCTGAAAAACAGGACAACAGTGAATTGAAAAAACATGGTCCGTTACAAAATAGGAACTTATTCTATTTCAACATAAAAAAGCCAACCTTACCTTTCGCTAGGAACCCCACACCTTCCCCCGGGGACCGCTGATTCTCATAGATACAATAGTTTTATCACGCTAATAGCTATAATCGAATAATTACATCAGTAACTTATCAGAAAAAAATTCTCCGTCTCATTCTATGGAGTCAAACACCCAAAACTGAAATGAAAATCTACATTACTGTACGTTTGTGCAATCTAAACATAACCTTATACCTCATCCTTCCAAACACATACTCTGAACACATTGAAAATTCTAGAAGATAATTGATTGAAGAAAATGTTGAAGGAAAACAAAGGTCAAGGTATTTTTCTCCCATTTAAATTGTTTCATTATTAAAATTCAAGGTTGCGCTCCTTTCTGTAAAATGACACAATAGGCAGATGAAGCTGACGGCTTGTGTGGCTACGAAGCGTCGGTTAAAACGTATTCTATTTCTCTGAGGAACCTAATGCTGCCTATGAGGAACCGGTGAGATGTGCATGTAGCTCTACTACACTAAATGGCGTCCCGTAAATTAGCCCAACTTGAACTCCATTTAAGCTTATTAAACATATTACCGCTCAAGCGTATTAAACATATTACCGCTCGAAGTATATGAAACGAAATCAGCATCTTCCGAAAATTTATGACGACGAACTTAATTTCTGTGAAAGGGAAAATGCAAGTCAAGTCGTAAAATTAATATTTTCAATCTCTTGCAGCCAATGATCTCTGTCACGAGTTTAGTGAATGAAATACGGTTATCGAGCACGGTATCCAAGCCTACACGGTACAATTTAGTCACAAAAATTTCGTTTACGTACCAACATGAAGCGATCTCACATGTCAGCATTCAATAAAGAAATCTCAAAATCAGATAAACAGCAAAAAATGTTTGTCTGCCTCTCTCACGAGAGCGTAATGGGACGGAGTGCACTCAGATTAGAACGAAGAAAGTTGTTGTCTAGGCGGCAGCGGGAAGTTGAAGGCATATAATGAGGCGTTTGTAGAGCGGAACCGCAAGGTTGCTTCATATGCTCTGTGATTTTACAGCTTAAACTTTGACCAACGAACACGCACTTCATAACAAAAAGCCGAGCGCAAGATCATCTCAGGCAGCACCAGGACCTGTGAATGGCGTCGTTTCAGCCCGTACGCTCAGCAAAGAAGGGCACGCGTAGGGTTGAGCAGTCAGCGTCGTGTATTACAGGCTTCAAAAGCCGAGGTCAAAAGCGGAGTTGGAAGCTTAGAAGACCAGTGTGCTGACTTCATAAAGACAGGCTCACAATACGCTAAATCCTTAATGCAACGACCTCAATCTTCTTGAATCATAAACCACACGTTTGCTCCACTGTGATACATTATGGACTTGAGTAAAGCTCAGACTTTACAGGATAAGGTACATTCATCAAATCAATTCAAAACAATTTAAAAAAGTAAATTTTATCAAACCTAGTTATTAATTTATTACTTTACTACATTCTAAGCAAGAAATACTACAACTTCGTGGGGTAAACACTCGAATCTAGGATATGTACCGCCGAAGCAGGTATCTCACCACAAGAACTTCAATGTTTTTTGATCCTCAATCAGTTGAATTAGAAGTCTGGATGAGCGAGTGATACATGGCAAAAGCCTCAGTCCATAGATTTCATTTAATCCTTCTTCAAATTGGCACCAAAGTTAACCTCAAGGGTATACTGAAAGCACATATGATTGCTGGTTATACGGTGTGTGTGATGGACAACTGACATTTTACAAGTCCCTTACAATGCATAGAGTACAAAAAATACTTGACCTTACTGTGATAGTAAATTCAAAATGAATAAAAACAAAACACAATGAATTTTGCGAAGCGAATTAAATTCCACAATTCACCGTAGAAAGTAACAAATGAAAAACTACGGTTACGTTCCGGGAAAATGAGTGAGAGACACGAATGAGCGTTTGCAATTAATTTTGCGCGGCTTGACAGAGGGAACTTTCGTGAGGCACAAAGGCTACTGATGCCCAAATGTCATGCAAGAGAAGCCAAGCATGGCTGTGCTCACAACTACACGCGTGTCCAATACAGGCCGAGATGATGCATACGATACGCAAGAACAAGTACGAAAAGCGAGGATTTAAGCCCGCTCAAGTTCACGGTTCACTGAAGACGGCACAGGATGATATTAAACTTCACTTACGGCCGCTTCCGAGGCTGAGAGCGTGCGCCAACTTTTTTACGACAAACTATAACCTTGGCGCAAGAATGAACGCGAACGTGAATGCATGCAAATTGATAGGGAGAAATTTTATGAAACGCTTGAGCTGCATGACAAATACCACCGTGGATTAAGTACCCGTATTCGGTCCAAAAGTTTGGACGGTGTGAACTTGAGGGAGCTCGGTGCATTAAGATGGCTCTCATAGCCAGGCTGTCTTCATTGCTAACTTTTGCGAGATCAGTTTACGTGCGCCCGAAGATGAGGGCTGCAGCCTTCGCAACAACGTATCGGAAAATCCAACTTACACGAACTATCGATCTGATGAATTATTCAATGACCGCACGAGATGGAAAGCAGACGAGAAGATCCGCATTCGTTCATTAAATAAACATCATAATGAACGTACAATTTCACAGTGAAAGTAGAGGCGAAAAACATGAGAAAATAAAAAATCCTTGCCATTGAATCATATGGATGAGTTCTGTTAAGTATTACGTACATGGATAGCCCATTTCATTTGCATTGTTGATGAATACGTCAACTTTGAGTGAAGAAAAAATGAACGGTAATGAATTGAAAAACTTTTCCCATGCATATTGCAAGAGTAATAGGGAAAACATAGTACGCAGCTATGCAGAGTATACAAATCCCAGCTCCGAGCATAACTTCATCTTCCCTTAGCCTTTGCACCAGGGATTGAACTGCACACAACATACGCCACTGATGGAGTCATTTCTCATCGAGTTGTTCGTGCGTCTCGAATGCTGTGGAACAGAGTACTGACGATCTCATTATGCTGCTAATATTTAGAGTGAAGCTTCGCTCTCTTTTATAAGACCTCTATGTCTAATTCAGGCAACTACAGCGACCACATTTCTCAATAAAAACGCGTTTTGCGAACAAGGTTTATAGCGGAAGAATGCTTGAATGCTCAGGAAAAAGTCGTACCTGAGCAGCAAGCATCTATGGATAGCAACCAAAGAAACTATCGAAACAATTACTGTCAATACTAAGTCTCTGAAAATTTCCAAACGAAAAGTGCTCAGAGAAGTTTGACAGAAATCACAGCTTGACCTTAGATAAAATTGATAATTACGACAAATTTCCACGATAGTCTAATAAAAGTAAGATAAAGCTTAATTCAACGTGAAAATTAGAAATGAAACTGAAAGAGACAAGAAGCACAGATGTCCCTACCGTAGTTGCCGTGCAACAGAGCGACTACCAACTCCCGCATAAAAACCAGATACAGAGGATACTACGTCATAGCCTAGCGGTGAATGGACATCTGTTCGCTGCCAGGAAGCTTTACGTATCTTGTTCCTCAAGCACTGCAATCATATTGCATCATGACCTAAAGCCACTGAAGCACTCGTGAAGTTACCTCTATCTCCCTCCACTCCATCAATCTGGCTCATGCAAACTCATTTATCATTCAACCATAAATGAACTAACATGGTGCTCGCAACTCACTAAAAAAAACGAGCTTGCAATTAAAAAATTATACACGTGTTCCGTGAACACACGAATTTGTCAATTCTTGCTATTCCATCGAGACATCTGAACTTCGCATTAACGGAATAGCTGCCTTCTTTTGCTTCCACTTATGCTCTAAAGATAACCAATCTTGTAGAATTTCTAAGCATTTTAATTTGTACCTCGAGCGTCAAATGCACTGTCCGATGAATGAATAGATTTTGTATACGACTTACATTGAAATAAGTCATGGTTCCATAGGAGACATAAATGAAGAAGTTACAACCCTCCTCCGTGACGCCAGTTGAAGACCGAACCGAAACGTTAGGCTGAGCCTCTTGCAACACTTTCGCAGCATCTCACAGTTGCTGTTTACGCGCTTCTCTACACAAACACGTGCCGGCGTAAACACTCTGGAGAAAATATTTATCTCTACTAACTTATAAATACACCTATTTTCCACAAGGTCGTCTACACTTGACATCAAATTGCTTCTTGTTGTACGAGCAGTAAAAAATTCTTTCTCAATTAGAGCGCTAATTCGAGCTTAATTGCCAAAAATTCTGCCACTACGCGCACGTCACAATAGCGCTCACGGCGAAGAAAATAAATCTCAGTTCAACCTTCAAGAGTTGTGCGACACTTAAGGACAAAATGGTGCGATTTTTTAACGTATTTCTTAAGTTAGATACCAAGTTTTTCCTTCATAGAGTCTTTCCTCTTCTGTATTTACGAAGCCGAAGCAGCCATTTCTCCCAACAACTTGTGCAAATTCATAGATCATTAAATACTGGTATTTAAGGAAAGCAAACAAACAAAAATCAGAACACTTACGTTAGTCGTCTACATAGCCGTGACCCAGACGGAATTGGTGGAAAATTCGAACATTCCTCATCTTGTGGTACTTAAACGAGGCCATGGTTGAAGCTCATTTATCACGAGCCTACGTTGGTAAGCACAAGAGCTAGGCGAGTCAAGTGCTTCCATAATCCTGATGAAAGCTCTAGCCTTCAACACAGAGCATGCATGAGAACAAGGTGGTCTGCACAATCAGCACGCGCGCGCAATGCGTCATGACAACCTTAGCAACCTAGTTTACACTAGATACGTGCGTAACTTGTGCTCAACAAAAGGAGTTAAAAAAGAAAAAGGGCTGAGGCTAGGGCGATGTCGCCAGCAGCAATAAAAAACCCATGGTGCTGGTGTAACAATAATAAAAGCTCTCTTTAAATTAGATGTACAAACGGCTACGTGGACGTCATGTTTGCGCTCTACAAAAGTATGAAATGGAGTTCATGTTACCTCGACAAAAGCGAATCGAGAACGAGCTGCAGAAACATTAACTACGCACGTGCAAGCAACAGAGAGCTCGTCTGATAAAATACGGCAAGCTGGGAGTAGCAGAAGCTACCAGACCTTAACGAGAGATAAATCGCTTGAGTGATTCCACCAAAATAGAAGCCCAGATTTGATGTAGCCGAAGAGGGCTTTCGTGACTCAAAGTAGAAACTTCATCTATATTAGAAGACCCTTTCTAGCTCGCTTTAGAATTTATAATGTTAGAGCTACCTGTACCACGAGAAAGAAATTCTCTCAGTACTAAGTACTCAATACTTCCCGTAAATTTCTACTATTTTCAGCGCAAAAATTGATTAGCAAAATACCATGACAGTTGCAGCACAGCCCATCTACGAGCAAAGTACACTCGTGCTTAACTCAAGTGGATGGAAAGAATTGGTTCACTGTTATACGACGCAGAATTATTTGGGAAGGAATTACGGCACAACCAAGCTGGCAGCGGTCTACAAAGTCAAGTCGTGAGGAGGAACTCGAGA
The DNA here is from genome assembly GCA_014220935.1 of Platorchestia sp. MABIK. NCBI lineage: Eukaryota > Metazoa > Arthropoda > Malacostraca > Amphipoda > Talitridae > Platorchestia > Platorchestia sp. MABIK. Next base: position 9,546 of record JACJUY010006769.1, read on the forward strand.
GACAGGACAATAGTGAGGCGGATTGCAGCAGCTCTTCGCGGCGAAGCCTACCAAACTGCCAGCTCGTTCCAGCCATCACAACACAATAAAACCAGTTTCTTTCGAGCAAACTTTGGAGACAGATAAATACAATCTGGAAACACATACCACGCAACTTTAAAAATACGGTCGCATTTATTTCAGTTAAAACGAAACCTAATGCCAGCCTACACACAAAATTCTAGAAAGCAACAGTGTGAATTTGTTCAAAGGTATGAACATCCCGAATTCAAAGTAAAATCTTGCACACATTATCAGATTTAAAACGTGTATGATCTTAAATTTAAATATTTAGTGTCACCTCCAAAAATAGAAGAAACAGATACTTGGCTGTAGACGAAATAAAAGTCACCATGCAGAGCGTACTTCGCTCCTTCTCTTCAAGTTAAGGCAGTGAGATACAACTTCAGCAGGAGGATAAAATCAGGCTGCACTATCAAGAGACAGCGCGAAGATGCAGTGTTCTTATCCGAGAACTACAATGGGATTAATAGGGATCTGGGACGAGCGTACGAGCATGGGAATGCGTCGACATGAATTTCCTCCTCGAGTAGACAACCCATGTCGAGAGCGCGTCGCAGACTGCACAGAATTAAGCACACAAGTCAACGCGTTATCAGGACAGTAGAGTGCGTTGTTATTCACAGGCTGCTGTCCTGTGAAGTCTGCATGCTGACACTGAGCAACTTCTACAAGCCCTAAAGGAACAGTAGATGGCTATAGTCGAGTAAGGCTCTAAATTGTCATCTCTGAGTTGGATCTGAAAAATGTTTCCCAGAAGGCAGAAACGACCGTATAAGAAAGCGTGTAACTCCTTGCTTAGTACCCACACGCGGAAAATATCAAGCGTAAGCGTAATTTCAGACAAAATAGTTCATTGTATATTGTACCTACATCACTCTGTTTTCGAACGAACCTTTCAGATAACAGGTAAACGCTAGCAAGCAAACCTATCGCTCAACTTTGAAATTTGTTCGATAATTTGGCCATGACAAGCAATTATATTATACGAAAATAAGCCGAACCGATAACCGCTGAAAGCAATAATGAAATACCAAAAAAGGCTGAAAGCCCAACATGAAAAGAGAAACACTAGCAATTATAAAATTTACTATTACAAAGGCTTGTGCTTCTGAGTACACCCGCTAACTGAACGTGCGCAAGGATATCCTTTCGAAGTTAACACAGGGCGCCACCATCGTCGGGAGACCCAGGAAACGTAACTCACTGCACATTTTTTGCCGCACAAAATAAACATAGTAAACGAGAGGATGATGTGCTTCATGAATATTAAAGATCCGAGGTACCCGGGGGAGCGCGTCATCGCTGGATGAGCTCAAATTGACTGCAATGTGAAGTTAATGCACCTGCTCCGTGAGAGTAGCATGATCGAACTGTGCGTCACAAATATTGGAAACCCCATGCAATGCCTTGGATAGAAATATTTTGGTTACGGTACATGACGGTAAAGATATAAATGCTAGCGAAACATCATCCGATAGTTCCACGCTCAGGAAAATTTTTCGCATGACCGCAGTAAAAGGAATGAGGAAATCCGTCTGAAAATGTATACCTTAGTTGCTTCAGGCTCAAACTGAGTTTTCCGACAAATCAGTTTGTAAGAGATTCGACAAAAATTGTCAGTTATTCTTCTCGCACAACAATTGCACCGCAAATGAATTGTTTCAATTATTTTAAAATGAAAATTAGAGTAATTTAAAAAATTGATCATGAATTTAAACTTGCCGCACATCCCTTGTGTGTATTACCTTACAATTATGTCTGAACCAAATTCGTCACGATTTAGTATTGTATATACACAACCTGGGTGTTAAAATGATTTGCAATGTCCTAGAGTTAGCCTGAATGTGCGTCCAGTCGGAGCAAAATATGTGTGTTCCTAGAGTCAGCCTGTGTGTGCGTCCAGTCGGAGCAAAATATGTGTGTTTATTTGTGTTCGGATAGGGCAGCGATGAGCAACGCCTGAAGGGTTAATTTTAAGTGCAACTGCAATATTGTCATATCCTTTGTTTGAGGCACATGAAGACGCTGGTTTTTCATCCAGAGCAAGAAGCGGAGGCGCTCGCCACAAAACGTCAGCAAAGGGAACATGATCCCGAAGAGCTATGTCGTCCGAGATGGTATCGCCAGTGGCGCTCCAGGACCGCAATTCCGGACAAATTATCAGGAAAGAAATCGAGAGCTGCACCGCACCCAGAAAGTTTTCGGAAATTTTGAGGCAAGCTAGACGGCGAGCAGAAGGAAAGCGCAGCTGCACAAACGCAATACAAGACATTACCCAGGAAATTGTCATTTAGAGTTCGCTTTGTTTTGTGAGGCCGCGACTATACTGCAAGTAAGGAAATCAGAGTACAACTCTCCATGAAGACAACTGCGCTTTTCTGTGACTCGTCTTGATGGCTAGAAAATCCCTATTTAGATCCAGAGTAAGAAAATAACTACAGAAATTAGAAACTTTGCAATTGTCAATATTGCTTTTTGCTTATAATTTTGACTTGAAGTTATGGTTTTAATGCTATTCACGTTTTGCTAAAGTTCGACCACTGTTGGTGTTTCAGCACAGTAAAACTGAGGTCAAGTTTGATTTGATTATCCTCAGAAGGAGCTAAAAATGTTGTCTCATTCCGAACAGCTAGCCCAATAAAGGCAGCAGGAAAATGAGTACAAACAATTTCACCACAAAAAAGTGTAATCACATAAGAAAAACGCAGAAACAGAAGTCGAAAAACAACACTTCTGCAGCGTGTCCATTGCACTTGATTCGAGCTTCCTTTAGATAAAAATGAGAAAAGGAAAATGAAGTGCAAGACGTAAAAAAAAATCATTTGTCTCCTACGAAAGCACCGGGAATGTAAACAAGAGGTCACCGTACCTTTAGGGAGCGCTGAAGTCCTCAAGAAACAATGATCAGAGCAAACAACATGAGCACAATTGACTTATTCGAGAAGCTCAAGGGTCTAACAATTCTCCGAGAAATGCGCAGTCCCAAAAAATACTCCAGGACCTTTTCTACAGCATGCCTTAATATGAAGCCGCTAGAATCACACGGTACCATTTGCCATGTAATGCGAAAACAAGTCATGTATACCAATGTCACACATAAACCATCCTCTGTCTGATGAGCGAGTTGTAGATAGCCGTAAAATAGTCGAAGAAAGATAGCCGTAGAGTAGTCGAATACCTCTATTAAATGTCGAGATGAATGGTTTCAAAATCGCACAACTTTAAAACTGTGTTATGACGATTCTAAAAATCTTGCGCATTGGTACTTTCAGAACGAATAATTCCAATTAAGCGTACATTGAAGACTTAGAAAATCGACATGGGGCATCACAAGTTAGGTTTAAACAATATAAATGAGCGTACAACCTCGATACAATAATTCAATGGGTAATTAGGAACATTTCAAAACCTTCACGTAACGTGAAATCTACGAGAACCCCCATCGGAATTCTACCAGCTGTATTTGTTATGCCAACATTTTTATCCGCTACTCCAGACTCTGGACACCCAGGTCTATAACACGTATAGCCTTCAAATTCTTTAGGTCGAGAAAGTTTTTGGTTTGACGAGCACTCACGATTGAAAATCCATGTCAAAACCAACTTGGGAAGTGACAGGATTGGCTATTGGTATTCCGAGGGCCGACGACAGGGCAGTCAGAACGCTTGTCACCGCCGCCGCGTGAACCGGCGCAGGGATGCCCGCTTGCGGCACCTCAGGGGAGACCTGAGGCACCAGAGCTCAGAAGCGTACTCGGAACCGGGCTCTACACCGCATCCAGTGATTTATTCGAAGAGGTCTGATTCAATTGATTTTTCGCTTACACATCTGATGATAGAATTTCAACAACTTTTTTCGTTGATATATGTGTGCAAGCGAAATTTTGGTGCAAACTAATAATCTCGGTCGGTTAAAGTTGCTTTGAATACACAGGTTCTTAGCATATTTTGACTCCCTAAATATCAAGGAAAATTTTCCATGCTTAACGATGACGGAGTTTAAAACGAAGGTGCCATTCATTTTGATTTTTCGTACGCGTTCACCTTTAAATTGAAGCTAAAAATGTTACAATGAAATCAAAACAAAAAATTATTCTGTCCATGAAATTTTTCTTAGACTTTTACGGATTAAGGTAACACACCTAACGAATGAGGGAACATTTCAATTTGCTAATCCACAGACAGGAGACAGTATTTTGACGATAACCAGCTGAAGCAATAAAACAAAGATAGATGACACCAGCACTGGGGCACAGGCTCGCGCTCTTGCAAGCAAGGCAGGAAGCCTCCGACAGGGAAGCGGATCACCCAAGCAGAGACAACGAGGGATTATGGAGAAGAGAATCCAAGCCTAGTATTGTAGAACTGTCAAGGTCTGTAAGGGCAGCTGTCGCACACGAGTCACGAACTTACTTGGCACAACCGAACGTGAGAGTTGACGAAACACCTTGAAATGTATTTTTCTTTCATAAAAAGTGCATTTCACTAAGCCGCATGTAATGTTAGAACGTGCAAATGAATCTTACAAAAAAAAATTGATAGAAGAAATGGGGGTTAATAAACCGGGAATGTGTTTGGGAAGCGTTATTGATCAGATGCATCAAACTATTTTAAAACAGTTAACAATAACACACACAAAAATTTTAGATTCGACTCCTTCAAGAATTTTTGTTACCGACTTACTTCATGTTTAGTCAACGATGATAGGCACTGTTTGGAGCCGCTGAACATTTTACACAATTATTCTAGATTGGAAAATCATTTACAAGGCAACGGTCAAGGAAGAGACAAGAATCAGGTCGGTAATTTAGTGCATAAATTAACAAAAAAATCTGAAATGTCATACGAAGTATAGTCACTCAAAGATTCACAATTCAGTCATTTCCCCGCTGTGTTTCTAGAACATCGCATTCAAAAGTCTCATTTATTAAAACTATAAAACCTCCGTGATTGTTTACTTTTGATTAAAAGTTAAGAGGAAGAAAGCTTTCCAACTCATCACTCCGACACAAATAACAGAAGATGGAAGGTTTTCCGGCGTCTCACTATATGAAACGCCCCGTTAACTTAACTACACTTTTTGTCTCAGAGTGGCGAGGTGACAACCAAACCACACGTCGCGCAGTGAAGTGACACCGAGAAAACCAAACTGCACATGGCGTCGTAAAGTGAGGCAGTTGTTTTACCAGCGAAGGCTCGAAGCACCAAGCAATACAACTGATGTTGGTTCAGGTGCGGCCTCACAAGTAAAATAAACACGTCCAGAAGTAACTGTAAGGAGACACCCTCGAAACCAGACCATCTTCTCCAGTATCCTGAATACGAGATGAGATGAAGAAAAAAGTACGAGGGAGCCTCTCAAGGCGAAAGGATTCACGGAAATCGCTGAAGGGAAGCCGCGCATCAGTATAGACTAACAGAATAAATAACAAGACATTCATACTGAGGAAGTAGAATGTGGGATGATTTATAAAATTGCCGAACTGCACGCAGTTCCTTCTCGTTAGCTTGGCAGCCTGTAGTATTGACTACATAGCTAAGTATTTAATGCCATCATTCGCAGTGAGCGTTAAATATTGAAGTAATTCCTTTGAAGAATGCTTTATATTTCGGGCAAACGATAGTAGAGTAAAATTAACACCTTAACTGCCGCGGGTTAAATTGAAATTCAACTCAAATTAAAGTTAATTTCAGAGAACAATTTCCAAAATACCGAACATCAAAAAGATCTTGCCTTCATTTAGTTTTCATTAGGTATTTATGAAATAGAGTTTATGACTGTTGGTCGGTCAGCAGCATTATGAAAATCTTCTCAGTGACCACCGGTGGGTGACTCGCAGTCAAAGTGTGAAAAGGCCAAAAACCTACGATGATAACGGAGTAAAATTCTTATTCCGACAGCCCGTTTAAATTATTTCCCGACACCACGTTTAAATAAATCAAGGCCTTTAAAACGTGAATGAGCCTTAAAAACTTTTCCACCAGACGCATTAAAATGAGTAACATAAAACAAGAAATTTGCTCTCAACTTCGATTTTTCAATCTTTCGTAAAAACGTTCAAATAAAGAGCCCTCAGAGCACAGGCAGTCACGTCTGCAAAGAAAGCGCTCAATGATCCAAACGCCGGCGACGCCAAGCAGAACGCGACAGAGGCTTCAATTGGGGAGGCTTTGCAGACAGAAATGAAGGGAGCGAAGCGGCAAAGTAACAGCAAAACATGGCCCTCGTTTCGATGTGCCAACTAGGAACGTTGATGTGTTATCAAGCTCAAGCCGCGCTTCATTTGCACAGAAAATCGCACGCTGAAAAGTTGACAAGGAGGGATGGCGTCGAAGGATATTGCATCAAGCGGCACCGACATCACTGAACAAAAAGCTGTAAGGTACCGAGTCCATCTCAGCTCGGTGCAACTTCACTGCTATTATTGCTGCGATTTATCTCTTCAGGTCTTGGAAGCAGCCTTACGAGTCTCTAGCAACACACTTTCATTTCAGGTGATTTAGTTCAAGTAAAATTTATACAATAATAAAAAATCTCCACAAGAAACGCTACAAAAGAAAAACTGCACCGCAACACATAGTTTCTTAACATTTTTCATGACAAAACAAGTACGTTTAATGCACAGTACGATATATGAATGAGAAGCGTTGAGCAAGCCCTTGAAGTGGAGGTTCACGACTTGCCTCGGGAAAATCAGGAGATCTTATGAGGCACATTAATTTGTCCACGTAAGTTCGAGTTATGCCACTAATGCATACCCGCAACGCGCAACGCGTCATGAAAACGCCTGTGCAACCACACGATAAAAGTTAAGAAACTCATAGAGAGATATGCACGAGAAACGAGGCATATTCAACTGGAATGGTTTGCAATATATTATTCATCGAAAAATGATGCAACTTACAAATAGGGGGCACGGTCCACACTCTTTTTGAATAATTTGATCCTAAAGGTGTTCAAAAGGTATTCAACGTTCATAATGATAAGCATTCCTACTGCATTGTCACATCATACAATTTCAAAAATGAGCACGTGTCTCATTTGACGGATGTTAAGGCCAAACTAGATGTGAAAACCTCTCCCATGGCAGAAACAAGAATCAGAGCTCTCATGTTTACCCAAGTCGCCACATGAGAAACAGTCTAGCTGATTAAACAAAATAGTTGAGAATTCTAGCAGAATAAACATAATAGTAGAGAATTCTAGCAGATTAAACTGAATTGAGAATTATAGCAGATTGAAGAAAATAGTAGAGAATTCTAGCAGATTAGACAAAATAGTAGAGAGTTCTAGCAGATTAAACAAAATAGAAGAGTATAAAACAAATTGAGATTAAGAGGCAGCAGCAAATTGGAGCGAGCGTCTAGGTCCATGCATTTGTAGCCGCCAGGACGGAGCAGCTAATTAGAACGCTTTACAGCGCACGCGATACGCCGCATGCAAGAAGCAATAATGAGGCGCACCCTGAATGTACTTACTGAATAACAGCGCAATAAAGAGCACATAAAACAAATTAATGGTACTCAAGCTAGCCCATTGTATAAATGGAGTCGCATCCAATGAAGGCGAAGATGACGAAAAGACGAAAGGCAAATTTGTTCTTCGAAATAGGATACTTGAGTAGGCATGATGCGCCCAACTTGAGTCAAAATGTTATTTACACTAAACATACTTTTTGGATCATGCTATAAGATATACTCAATGAATCAAGAGATTATCTTCAAAAGGAATAGATTACAGGAAATAAATGATATTCCAAACACAAAAATAAAGTAACAAAGCATGATTAATGTAATACGTATAAAATTTTATACTATTCCACGAAATGGAAGGCTTCTAGAATAATTCTTCACCTAAGATCTCTATTTAGGCACAGCGATCCCCCAAAAATTATGCCAATATATTCTGAGAAATCGAAATCAAGCCCTGCTCTATGAAAAGCAATACTGCTCTACTAAAATGGCATTCTATGCTTTCAAAGCATATTATTTTACGATGTTCATCCCAGGATCCCAGCGGGCGCTTCCAATTCAATTCTGGAAATCTTTTCCCAGATGAGCCACCGAAGGCTCTCTGAGGATCGGAAATCATAACCGTAAACAAATTCCAAACGATGTCTTAGATGTACTCTGGGACGACTACATCCCAACAATAAGTTGGGCGAGCGAAGGAGTCTTTCGTATTTTTAAAATGTATCACGGGAATATTTCGCCCAAGAAAATAGTTTAAAGAGCACAGTAAAATATTTCTGCAGACTGGTCCGCGATGAATTTGATAAAATTTCATGACCCATGTGAATTGGAGAGATTTTTAAATAACTGTTAAGCCCATTTTAGAATTGAACACGGATGCACTGAAGTCTATAAAATAGAAACTCGATCGTCATACTCGGGAGCTTTGTCACATGCAGCGAGCGCTCCCGGAGACGGCCGAAGCCCGATGGACTTTTCTTGTCACTCGGAAGCAACATCATCGCATTTTCCGAAGCATTTAAGAGACAGAGACAGCACAACAGCGCTGTCAAGAAAAAGCCTTCCCAAACGACAGTCCAAGTGATCGCTTTTTACGGCTTCATAAACAAGCTCGGACGACAAAGGAACAACGACTACACTCGCTCCTTTTCTCTTTCTCCATCTCTCTCTAAAGGTTAAGAAAATCACGAACAAAGCATGACTATCGAAGCCAACAAATTGCGCCCCAAAGCGTTTTCGGTGACGTGTTTTTTTGAGCTGTCATGGATATATTTTCGAGGGAAACAGCACTGCGCACTGAAGACAAATTAGCATATTTATTTCGAGAAATATCTCAAAATCGCCTTACATTGGAAAAAATGAATTTTTAAAATATGAGTACATTTAAAACTGAACAACAAAATGTGATATTCAAAAGAAAAAACCCATCGTGGAAATATTAATTACCTTCATGTCATCATTGTTAAATAAAACCCCAATAGTAGTTCTCTATAAAAATACCATTCCACAAAGGGATCTAGAACTGAATTTATTTATAATGATGAAGCCACCAGTAAGCGCCATGTTCGGGGTGTGTGAATCGTAGTTACGTATCAAACTAGAATGCTAATGGTACTTCGTCAAAAGAGAGACGTTTGGTCTGCGTGATTATTTCTTGGCTATCTCTTCTTTTCGATAGTTAATTGAATACTAAAGCATGAAATATCAAAATTCAGATCGGTCTTCAAATATATCAGACCATCTGCGAACCATTGGATTAGGCTGTTGTCTTATTTTCACCAATAGAGAGCTGTTGATTATAATTCTTTTTACGAGGGTAAAATACATCCTTTTCAATTAAAAATAATTCCATACCACGTATACTGAAAAGTCAGATAATCTTCAAAAGATGGACACTTGTAACAAACCGTCTCCACAATATTGTGTGTGATATAATAGCAACATAAGTTCGATCAAGAAGAACGTCCATTTTTTCTCACTTGTTAGCGAAGGACTTGTAACATTCGCAATATGAATTAGGAGGTTGACTTCAAAATGTCTCACGGGAATACATCGCCCATGAAAATAGTATACAGAGATAAGTATAATATTTCTGCATTTTGGTCCATGATGAATCTGATTAAATTTAATGACCAACATGAATTGGAGTGATTTAAACTTACCATAAGGAATATTTTGTTTGATTGTCTAATTACAGGAAAAATAGTGCTGAATTTTACGTTAGTTCTATTATTGACAATGGAACGTTGACAGTGGTAATCAAACAAACAAGTGGACGAGATAATTAGAGTTATGAAAAATTAATTAATTAGACAGTACTCTGGCAGAACATTCAGTTAAGCTAGAAGATATTACCAAATCTTCTTATAGTGGACTATATGCTTAAAACATCGTAGTAAAATTGAACAGTTTCCAAAAATGCAAGCGAAAAGAGTAAAGGATGATCAGCAATGTATGTATAGCGATAAGAAATGAAAAGGAATATCTTTCCCATTAAAAGCCGAGTTAGATGTCTTGTAAATCCGATAGAAAAAAAGAGCCTGATTTCTCGGAGAACTAATTCAAAAAGATGGACGTACCGCCACTATTAGATGAGAGAACGCCCTAGTAAGAACACACGAGAATTAACTCTACGAGGAAAAATATATTAGGAAGCCCAGTGTTCAAGACTCAAACCAAGCACAAACTAGCGTAATAATAAAATTGCGCTGAAGCAGCGAATTTCATTAACCCCACAGCACGCTACATATCCAGCTTTCAGCATCCCGGAAATTGACTGAACTGAGAAAAAATGTAGTCTTTTAAGCCGGAAAAACAACCGATGACATTGATTACTCGGTGATCACTGCTCTTCTGATTCCGTCTTCTGTAATCCTGATGTTTTAGGGGAAAACATATTGGCGTAGTGGAGCACAAACGCAAAATTTACGCAGGCAAACCTTTCGAGGAAAAATCCTTCAACTCTCACATAAGTTACACTATACACTTCTCTTCAGCAGACCATATTGCTTACCAACGTTTTGCCATCAAATGTCAAGAGAACACGCAACAGCCACGCACTGCTCAAACTTGATGCAGACACACATTTAAAGCCGCGCTATTTCGTAGCTACGAAACGTTTGAAGTTACTGTCCAATTTTTTTAAATTAGCAACGCAAGCAACACTCGTGATGAGGCGCACAATCAGTAACAGCAGTTCTGCTCCCAACGATGACACCAGAATTTTAAGGAACGAATTTCAAATACCTTTTCAGTCGCTACAAAACTGCTGAGCATGATCAGCAGTTCGCCCGCTCGTTGTATTAATATCACCTGTTTGAAGAGCACAATCAGATTTGCGATAACCAACATCAGTTTTGATGTTGAATAATCAGCAACACTTCGCCATTCGCGAGATCAGCAACGTTAATTATAAGCTGCACATGAACCAATCATTCGCTAACATGGCTTTGCTTGCAATCGTTACTTCGCAGTCATCGCTCAACGTCATCGCCGTTCAAGGCCTAGATTGTTTTTACCTGGCCAAAATTCAGCAACATTGCCTGTTTTCGAATAAAACTTAGCCAAGCTCAGTCGTCTTCGAGGCGGATTTTTTTTAATAGGCCAAATTGGATAAGTCTAAGAAGAAAAAGGCCAATCTAGCAACCCTGTCCGCGGCGACAAAAAAGTCCAGCAAAGGCCACGTGGAGGCGCTAAGGAGCAGCAGCAGCAGCAGCAGCAGCAGCCCGAGCCCCTAGCACGAGGGTGCCAACACACACCGAACGTTGCAATTTTCACGGACCATGTAAACTGAAAATTACGAGCGCTGATAAAATACTTAACGTGTAGATTTCTAGGCTTAGGTTGCGTCTAAATTTTGAAAATGAAAGAAGCAATGCACAGGAACTAGATTTTTGAAATTTTTCAGCATTAATAAATGCATTCGTACTCTGTGAGACATGATGATGGTACCAGGAACATCTAGTTCACAAATTTTTCAACAGCGTTGCTAGCGTACGGAGTTCACGAAGTACGAAAGCCGCACGGTCTCGCCCTAAGCATTTACTGAAATAATTTCAAATGCAAAAATCACAACATCCGATTATTTTTAAAATTTTGACATTTTTTTGCGGGATTTCCCATTAACAAACCTCGTCGGAAAAGTTAATGATAAAATTAACTAAAAACAGTGAGCTCACACCAAGTGAAAGCTTTGTTTCGACGAAACTAGTCAAATTAGAGTTTCCATAACAAACATTGCACAAATTATTGGGAAATATAGAAAACACTACCTAGAAACGATTGTTCCGCGTAATGAATCAACGTAAAAACTACAATCGCCATTCAATAATTAGGAGAAGCGATTGGAATTAAAAAAATTTTCCATGAACACTTGTAAAAATAATGAGTTTGTATAAACCTACGCGTGTAAATATCTCACATATATTCAATTTCTTCAATATTAAGTATCTACATAAACAATAAAGGAACATCCCAACGAAAGCAGAAGCTCGTAATCAATTGAAGTAGACTTCTTCTTTTGGAGCAACAATAATTTATTTTGATGAAAATCTCAAGAATGAACACCAGAGAATTAACCACAAACTCACCTTGGAAAACTATGCAGCAGCAACACTTATCGCCAGCCCAACAGGCGAGAGTTACAATTAATTCTGATGGTATAGTTAACGAACGCAGATTACAAGATAAAGTCTGGGGGAAAAAATTGCGCAGCCAAAAACGCAGATTTTTAGCGAAGACCTCTAATTATTAAATAGGCTACCATTGACATGTTCGCGGTATAACCGTTCTAAATGTATAGACATTACAAGATGGTCACAAGGCAAAGCACTAGCACATGCAAACGATTGTCTGAGCTCTAGGCAAACTTCCTCTTTAAAACCATAGATCACAAGTGAAAATAAACTACACACCTCATAACTGCGGTCACTTGTCGAGCCTTGTACGACAGTTCGCACGAAACTGACATGGCTGAAATGGATATTCTTTACCTTAAACACACGAGCAATCCGTTCACAAACAAGAGTTTCGAGAAGGCCAAAGCTTCGTTTCAAACTTTCAAGTTCGGTCAGCTTGAATGAGAGTTGAAGGCCTGAGTGCGCTGATAAAGGTTCAACATAGCTTCGCTAACCAAATTCAGGCTACAAAGCACTAGTGGAAATACTAAGGGGCCTGAAAAAACAGAGAGATTAGATCAGCAGAGGCGTGTAGCGCAGGGATTAAAGTCATAAAACTCTGTTGCTGGACGCCTGCACTGACTGAGCAACCTCAAGTTGATAATAAAATGCAGAGCACAAACTAAATTGCGTCCAATAAGGACAAGTTTTTACGAATTCGCTGATCGTCTCGCATTTCTTCAGTCATCGAGAAAAGATCAATAGACGTGCTCAGCCCTGCCAAACCCGCGGCAAAGTAAACGTTAATTTTGCTTCATTTCGAGATCAAACGCCAGCAATTTCAGACCGGACGCACAAAAGGTTCAAGAAATAGGAGTTTCCTCAGCCTTTCAGATTATTCAGGCAATTATGTCTTCAAAAAAGAAGATGATAATCGAAAAGAGCCTTTCGACGGGAACGCATTTTCTACGCAAGAAGCGGCGGCTCTTCCGATTTGAATCCCTTTTTTTACGACAGCAGTTCTCAAGGGGATGAGCTTGGAGCCCCATAGTTAAAGAAAGATGTAGGGTATCACTACTACGGTTCGAAAGCAAAAGTACAGGCAATCGTGAAGGCCAGAGAATAAAATATTTACAATTCCAAAAAAATGCTCAGATGTTTCTTATTGAAATAACCTAAATCTAATGGAATTTCCTGAATGTTCGTTCAAACGAAGTTACTAGCGTGGTGCGCGAAATGAAATCTCGCAAAATTACAAGCTTGGACGACAGTGCCGAACCGCGAATCAACAAATACATTTCGGCAGAATTAGAGAGCAGAAGACAATATCACGCACGTCTTGATGGAGTGCTCATAATCCTTCATCAGAAAATTTCATTGAACGGGAAAACATAAGAAGAAGGCTTAGTAAACGAAAAAGAAAGAGCTTCAGAGAAAGAAAAAGAGGTGATTATTATTATTATTATTATATTCCTGGTTTTACCACCGCAGTCACACAAGCGTTGATTTCAGCAGTGATTCTTGGTTAGAAAAAGAGGTGAATAGAACAAGATGTGAGCATAACAAGAGGCGACATGTGAACAGGACAGTATGTAATCAAAATAAGATGTGAACAGAAAAGAGATGTTAACAGAATAAGATGTGAACAGGAAAAGATGTTACCAGAATAATTTGTAAACAGAATAAGATGTGAACATAACAAGAGGCGAACAGAACAATATGTGAACAGAACAAGATGCAAACTTAGATAAGAACAATATATGAACAGAACGAGAGGTGAACAGAACGAGAGGTGAGCAGAACGAGATGTTAACAGACCTAAATGTGAGCAAAACAAGGTGCGAGGGAAGTACAAGTAGTCCACACGAGGTTCAGGGGAGCTGTGCGCGCGCATACAAGCGTTTCAAATAATTAGGCAATATAGGGACCATCTCGCGCTGATAGCAGCTGGGACCCTGGGCCGCGAAGTCGTCTCGTGAGACGCAGGGACGAGACATCTCGTGAAACATAGGGACGTGACATCTCGTGAGATGTAGGGACGTGACGTCTCGTGAGACGCAGGGACATCCGCGTCAGTTTATTCTGTCTCTACACATAATGGGAGAACTGTCAGGCATTGTCTCATCAGTGTAGAATTTAACTATACATTTGTGAAAAAGGTTGGCAAGTCAGGTAGATGAATGAGACTGAGAACAGCATCAAACACTGACTGAGCCAAAAATGTGCAAAGAAATCCACATAAATGAAAATGAAGAATACGTCCAACTCAAATCCCTCAAGCTATCAGTTAGGCAAATGCAAATGAAACGTCAATGAGTGACCTTCTTTAGTTAAAAATGTTCAAGTAGTAAGTGCAGCTGAATAATGTATCGAAGAGTTGTAACGCTTTTAACAGTGAAAGAAAAAAAATATTCTCGTGAAGAGTAAAATTAAACATTAAAAGAACAGCTTTGGCCAAAAAATACGCCCGTATAGCGTTAGTTGGATAAGTTAGTACAAGCCTCTAACTGAAACAAAAACGTTCCAAAGAGAGGAAGAATGAAGGCACCATTTAGTATGGAATTAAGGGAACGCGGAATCTATGCAAAAGATGTTTTCCCACATTAAAGTTGAAGGAGTTACAGGTGCTGAAAACAGGACAGCAGTGAGCTGATAAAAGATGATCTCTAAAAAGAAAACACACACATTTCACTTCAACAAAAAGAAAGCCTATTTAACTTTCACCTCGGAACCTCACATTTCCCCAAGGAGCGCTAATTCCCATAGACACAACAGTTGTATCCCTCTGAGAGGGTCCGTACATCAAAATAAGAAGAATACAAACACGTGAGCTCATGAGATGAGAAGTGTAATGAAATACGCTCAAATAAATTTGAAAAAATTTGGGAGTAAATGGGAAACGGGCCAGAAAAGACAGAAGTTGTAACAGGCCCAGGGCAGGGCGTCAGAGCGCGCCGCTCATCTCCATATATATTAGGGGCCTCATGGAGATTAGCAAGCACAAGTGCTAGGCAAAAAATGCCTTTCAGCGCCGCCTCGTCCCACTTGACGTTTACCCTCCCGCACTCAATAGATGCTGGAATCAAGGAAGGCTGCGAAGGCAAAAGCACATGCATACTAAATTATGTCAACAAAGCTGCATCGTAAAGAGCAAGGGCTTAAAGGTATCGCGAGAAATGTCAATGACGGAGTTCAATTCAGCCTGATCTGTAAAACTGAGCTCTAGGTAATGTGCCATGCTAGGTTCGATGTTCATTCAAGCCGGAATATAATCGGTATTGCATGCTTGCGCTACGAAAATAAAAGTTGTATCTTGTGTCACAGAAATAAGGTTCCCGAACATGAGCCAACTCAGATTCAAAATGTCATGCTAATTTGCTAAACAGTTTTGAAATCTAGTAAAACATTCATGTAAAAACACATTGGAAAAACTATTATCATTTTTATTTTATTAATTCAGAACTCCCTGGCCACAGCAAAGAGTGCTAGGCCACAGCATATCTTAAGAAAAGGGAGCGCGAGGAGAAGAGACCATTTAGATAAAATATAGAAAATGGGTAATCTATGCACAAAGTACATTCCCATACAAGATACCCTGCGCATAAAAGCAATAATTTGGGATAGAAGAGGAAGAAAAGACGAGAAATAGAAGCAGGCATGAAGACTTGATGAAATAAAGTGGGGACGAAAGATAAAAAGTGCCGAAGGCCTATCTACATACAGTTGAGGTAGCTGAACAGTATAGAAACATTTCGAAACATTTGAGGCAATGATGAAGGAGAGATAAGACAAAAAACAACGTTGTAGTGCTAAAACTAAACAGCATTCGATTAACAGTCTTGTTCAACGATGTTTTCTATACAAGGGAAAATTAAGTAATGAATAAAATTTCAAAATAAGATGAAAAGTGCATCATCACCTCGAGAAACAACTCTGCACTCAAATTAGGTCTTCAATCAGTAACCAGTAACATGTCATTAATTTGGTCATGGGAGTTGGTCAAGGCGTGACTAAAATTTTGAGGAATAATGAGTATTATCATTGAATGAAACAACAGGCAGACCAACATAAATTCTTCAGCGACAAGTGAATGCAACAGCATATTAGATAACAGATGTCAAACTTATGACAATCTGTGTTTTTTTTTACCACTCGTTAGCGATTCCGAGGCGGATATAAGGATTGAAAATAACACACTGAGTTCGGCTCCACACGAGGCAACGTTTAAGAAAAAGATAGTACGAGTGTCAAATTGTGGCATGCACGCTGGTGACACGAAATACGTCCTCGGAGATGCTTTTACTTCCTACTTCAGGTAATGCAGTTGCTTAAAGAAATAAACTTGAAATTTTTTAAAATTTGGTAGATGCATAGAAAATTGCTTAGGAGCAATTTTCGTGAACTTTACAAGGATTTCAAGCAAATTCTTATCAAAATATCAATTTCTCACTTATCTGTATAAGTAACTGTTCTAATTATTATTAACTGATATTTAATTGACTATATCAAGAAAAAGCAGTTCAAGTAATTCACGTTTAAATTCAATTTCTCAAATGAAGATCCGCATTTTCACATTTAACATCAATTGTATTTGAAGGCCTGCAAATTTAAAAGTAGAACACACTTCTGAATGACTTGTTTTATGTACACAAATATCGGTAAAATATTTGGATTGCAGTTTTCCGCCCCAAGCTAGATATTAACCACACTAAAAGTCTTCTAAGTTAACAAAGCATCAGCTGATGACGATGCATCTCTTTCCAGTGCTTAGTCTACTGAGTGATGATAAATAGACGAAGTTTAAGTCTGTTCTCCAAATGGAAAGTCCATTGCCGGAAAATCAAGAGAAGCCTCCTGACGAAAAACTTCTTGGTGGAGCTTTGGGCAAACTTCGAGGAAATCCCCCTTTTGTTTCTTAAGAGCGAGGAATTAAGGGGGAGGAGACCTCGAGACGAAAAAATTAACACTCGAGAGCTTTACAAGCGCAACTCGAAGAACCCGCAAGCCTGAACTTGTGCGGTTGCGGTTTGAGGGAAGCGCTCCCTTGCGGCACAGCGAGGAGTAACTATTTCCGGCGGGTGCGGAACGCAATCAGAGCAGCTCTCAGCAGGAGAGCAGACTGCAGTTTAATGCACCACACAAGTCCAGAAGTCATCCTTACAATGTCGAAAACTTCGAAATTTTTGCGGAAATTAAAAGCAGAACAACAAAGCATAAAACGCGGCAATTAAATCTTTTATTAGTTCTCTTGACTTTGCTAGACCAGAAGCAGTCGAGTTTTAGAGCAAGCAGGAGATGTTCACTGAGGAGCAATGTTGATGCCGATGTTCAGGTGATATATTGAGACAAGATTTATGGAAACCGCTCTCTGAAAAAAATTCTAGTCTTAAACAAAGCGAAAAAATGTTATATAAATGAAGACTCATTAGAATAAAAAGCAGCCCAAATCTAGGGTTTCGAGCAGTTGCACATAATTATCAGTCGGAATATTAAGCAGCGAGGCAGATGTTATTAAAATTTTTACGAAATTGCTAAGAGCTTGTGCGGAGTTGCGATTCGAATTAATGTTTCTCCAATATAGAAATGCATTTGAAGAAAACAAGCTTTAACGGCGAATGTAGTTGAAGCAACAATTAAAAAAATCCGTAACATAAATAGGGCAACAATTTATGGAATCCTAAGTTCTGAAGCTGAATGTACTTAAAACCGAGCAGCAATTCATAAAATACAAAACCATGAAAAATAACTTCCGCCATGTGACTAATTATTGCCTGCTTACAAACTATGCAGAGTAAAACACACAAGGTGAAACTAACCAACATTGTACAAAGGGATTTCGAACTGAAGTTAAAAATACTGATGAAGTCACCAGTCAGCGCGTTGTTTAAGAGGTATTTATAGTGCCACAGGTCTCACTCAAGAACCGAGGCACGTATGCATGAGTGAAATGAATATTTCCGGAGCAAAGAAATACGAAGTTGGGTGGGGAGCGGCAGGCATGTCCGCTACCTCACACATGACACACCCAGAACCTGCATTAATTTCATTATTATTATTATTATTATTATGATATTATTAATTGTTTTTATTAAAATTATTAATTTTTATTATTATCTTTATTTTCAAAATGTATATCTAGGGGTTTACCACTGAAAACTCTACACACGCACCATAGTGAGAAACCCCAAATGCAACACAATTGGTTCACATACCATGTGGCGCAGTTTGGATGCCATCCTGTGCTCCACAGAAATTGATCACTTGGTACACCTCAATTGTAGACGAGTGAGAATTGAGTGTTCTGCAAGTATCTATATGGCGCTCTTAAGTAACAGCTGCACAACTAACCCTTACATGTGATCGTATCTTGATTTGCATTTCCTCTAAGTTGAACCTGAATGGAAGCAATTTCATCCTCTATTCTGATGAACACAATATGTAAATTTACAACGAATTTATGCGACAACATGTCAGCGGTTCACAGCACATACACTGCAGTAGAGTGCATAGAAGCGACAACATGTCAGCGGTTCACAGCACATACACTGCAGTAGAGTGCATAGAAGCGACAACATGTCAGCGGTTCACAGCACATACACTGCAGTAGAGTGCATAAAAGCGACAACATGTCAGCCGTTCACAGCACATACACTGCAGTAGAGTGCATAAAAGCGACAACATGTCAGCCGTTCACAGCACATACACTGCAGTAGAATGCATAAAAGCGACATGTCAGCGGTCCACAGCACATACACTGCAGTAGAATGCATAAAAGCGACAACATGTCAGCGGTCCACAGCACATACACTGCAGTAGAGTGCATAAAAGCGACAACATGTCAGCGGTTCACAGCACATACACTGCAGTAGAATGCATAAAAGCGACAACATGTCAGCGGTTCACAGCACATACACTGCAGTAGAATGCATAAAAGATCAAAGCGCAGCGAACACTTGTGCATCTGTACGTAACAGAGATGTCATAATAAATGCATTCACGTAGGACGGGACTAATAACACGCGCTCTTTGGCACGCCTCATCAAAGGGAGAACTCTTACGCTATTATTTAGGCGCAAAAACCATCCTGGTCCCGGGTAAATAAGGAAGCATCTATCAACAAGACCAATTCAGACCTGTGATCTGGACCATGAAAATAATTTCCAGTGGAAATTTCTTTCACAAAAATACCCCAATTAACGATTCATAATTCACAATCTTCGCAGAAATGACGTTTGGCCTTCTTCTTACGAAGCAATTGATACACAAAACTGGTTGATAAACGAGTGATGGATTAATGGCAAGGAAGAACTGCTGTGACGTTTATCACCATTTTAGAGAAACGGGACGAAAACCTCAGACACAGATATTCTACGACGGAGCAATTGTAAGTGAACCTGGACTGACAAAATTCAGCTCCCCAAACAGATTACGTTCGATTTGAAATACAAACATATACATTGAAATATTTTAGTTTTCAAAACGCTACTCTAGAGATCGACAAGTGTTCGATACGAAACGTGATGTTCTGGGGCCCAATGTTTAGAATAATACTTAGTCATCAGAGGTTGTAAATAGTTTATGCATTTTGACGGCGCAATGACTCAACATTCACGTGCTCCTTAATTTGAGGCTCCTTTGGTCCTCATCGAACTTTGAGTTCGCAGAGTCATTCGCTTTTGGAAGATAACGTCCCGTCCTTCCTTGTAGTAAAATATCACGCTCCATTCTAAGATGGCAAAAATGGGTACAGCGAAATTTTATTTTTTGCAAACGAGTCAACACAGGATGCATTAATAGACACCTAAATGTGATGCAATGCAACAATCCTTCAGTTACCGCATCTCACGTGGCGACGGTTGTAAGCAAACTCGTCAATATCAATAGAATATTTATGCTTCTTTGAATTTGATTAGCAACAGATAACACGTTCTTGTCTTCCCAAAAACTACGGCGGAAAACTTGCTGGTAGAAATAACAAAAACAGCATAGGTTGAATAGTAAACATATAGAAACGCCATGAATTCAGAGTCTCATTTTAACACGACGTATTGTTTGCAGTCTCTAAGTAGCATTGCTGCGATAATATGGACTACGTTTGTGAGTAGTCCACCTATTCACGAAATTAGTTACTGCGGGGTATAAAACCTATACAGCTAGGAAAGGAAAAGTTCATTGACAGACAACAGAAAGGGAGCCCCAGCAATGGAGGCTCTGTCCTCGAAGTAGAGCAAGCAACGGGAACTGCGGGGCTTTGAGAGCTCCCAAATAACAGAGAAATTCTTTGCAAATTCATGAAACGATCCCGTGGAGTGAAGCAATTAGTGCAGTTAGACGAGGGCTGGCCCGCAACGACCCATTTCAATGGACCAAGTGCACTGCTGGCACTCGGAGAACTTACATTAAATAGACTCCGGGCTTCACGAAATGCACGCCAACTTACCTGGAATTGCACACACGTCGGCAGTTTCCCAAGAAGAGCTGGACATTTTTTTTACGATCCCAAACGACCTCCTGAAATGGAGCACCCGAGAACTCACAGAAAATGAGCGCACTCTTCCTCGCGTGTACATGATAAAATGAACACAGCAAAATAATGGCTGCCCTAAACTCGGGCGAAAATTAAACTTCCCTTCAAAGATATATTTCCCAGGCACACGCGTGAAAAGGCGCTCGCCAAAATGTTTAGGTATTCTAGTATGATTTAAAAACACTTGAAAAGTCATACATCAAAAGGAAGTTTTTATTTCATTTTGCAGGAACTGAAGCACTATAATAGCGACGTGCTGCATTATTTGGAACAGCTATTCAACTCAGCAAGTAAACAAAAATCGCAAAATCATCAAAGCGCTTTCGCAGAGACCGCCGCTGCAACACTCTGAATTCACTGCGATGCAAAGAGAATAAAGTATGAGAACTCTCAGGAGTCGATGGCTTCTATATGGACTCAATTCCAAAGCCGAAAGCGCACGCGGCGAAGAAAAAAAGATGAGGATCGTCAAGGCCGGAAGCCTAAGGAAGGAGCGAGATGAAGACAAGTGCACCTATTTGCTCACGGCATCGATAGGCAGGGGCAAGCCTAGACGTGAAGGTAGCTGCTTTCTTTTACGTCTCGTTTTGCCTGGGCGGACACTAGCTTCTGAAATACTGAAAGTTAGCCTGATCCTAGGCTCAGCGTGCAAATCAAAAAGTGTTTGAAAATACAGGTGCCTCCAACACGCTCTTGCCCCATCCATTAGAGCGGGCTTCATTGGCCCTCATTGCTATGCACTCGCAACAAGCTTTCTACCAGTCCCACTCGGGCTACAGTGTTATTTTACAGCAGCTCCTTTTCTGAACAGAGGAGCTTGAAAAGCTTTAGCGAGTCCCAGCAAGCTCCAAAGAGCTTAAATGCCGAGTTCACACATTTAAACACATGGTTGGACAAAAGGAGTGTTAAGATTTCACGCGAGTTGTTACAGTCTAGACCAGTGGCGTTAAATTAGCCGATACGCGTTTACAACGTCAGAGGGGCGCAGTCTCAGTAGCAAATACAATTGTTACTGAACTCAAACGATGGGTGAAACTTAGGTAAAAATCGAATGTAGACGCAAATAAAAATTGGAAACGTATCAGCTTGACCTCAAGCGTACCAAGAACATCGTTCTTCAGTGCACGAGGTATGACTGTTCGATTGAAAGAAAAACAAAAACTCGAAACTGGAATAGGTAATGTCAAATCATTCAAACTTCGGAGAGTGTAAGCCAACTTCTCGGCTGCCCAAAACTGATTTAATTTCTCTTTTCGATTCTCTCTTGGTTGTTATTTTCTTTTGACATAAATTATTGCAGTCATAAAAAGAATTGGTCAAGTTGGAACATTTCAAGAGAGCCTATAAAATAAAAATGTCGCAATCAGAAATCATAACAGACTCTTTCCTCACGCACATGAAAGAAAAAGCGACAGCGTAATCCCTCGGAGTGCAGCGTGACGCAAGAGCTCACGTTCTGCAGAGCCGGACGCCTAAGAAGAGATTACAGCCCCCGACGTGATCATGGAACTTTTTGACGGCGCCGTAAGCGGATGCAGTGTCGAACGAAACCGCACGACCTGATCTCGTTTGACAATAAAAACAATTCGAAGCACGGTCACTGAGCCGAAAAATTGCAGTTCCTGAGAGGTTCTCAAAGCTCAACATTAGGTCAAGCGATATGGCTAATGACAAGTTAAACACAGCGTACGGTGGGGTGTGCACCATCAATCGTGTATCAAGGAAGCGTTGTCGATGGAAACTGATGGAGGGATTGCGTGTCAGCAGCCAAATACTGTACAAAAGCGGCAAATTTATCGTGTTTAACGAGCATTAGAGAAATTGATGGGGCTTAGCAAAGAGGAGTCAAAAGATTACTTGTGACTATTTTAAGTTCGTATAATTTTTATGGGAACCACTAACATTAGCAAAATCGAAAACGCTCATGTATAAAAACCTTTTCCAAGTTTCCACTCGCTTGCTTACAAATCGTGATTTAAAACTGTTAATTGCACGTTAAGATAAATGTCTTTCACCACACTGTTACTTTTACGGTAGAGTACATTCCTCTGACTCTAAGAAAAGAATAAATAAATAAATAAAACGCTCCAACGTATGAACAATGCCGGCGTAACTGTCAACTGATTGGACATAATGTTTACTTCCTCAATACAAAATGATCATAATGGAGAAGAAAAAAGAAGAAATGGGCAAGTATTCTATGATACAGAATGCGCACACTCGCTTCTATCTTCAATTCCTCCCGGACCAATGAGGGCCGCACACAACTTGCATTGAAGGGAATCACAACGTGAAGATCACTTCTAAAGTGTACATTCATCGCAAGAGAAGTATGTTAGATATGGAAAAATGAAGGGAAACAGAAATCTAATAGTTCATATCTAACACTAAATTTGCGCTAGATATGATAGAAACATGGCGGTAAAAATGTTGAATGAGGAGTACCAAAAAATCTACTCATAACAACAGAGAGCGTTGGAATGAATAAATTGAGTAGCTGCGCACGACCCATCGACAAAAGCAGAAAAAATTAAAAGTAAATAGCCTTTGGACACAGGGACCTGTTTTGCATACATTGAAATAGAATTTAATTGCTCAGAAGATCAGCGCATCAATTCAAAACTTCATGCCAGAAAGTTAGCACGGAAAGTCAGCAGCAGAAATTCCTGTGTGTGTGTGTGGGGCAGACAAGTCAGAAGTTACGCAAGCATAACAAATTTCTACAACAGCCTAGCCAATTACGGCAGCGTGTGTCTTGAGGCGGTTAGGAACATTTAATTGGATGTTCATCGTGGCGTAGGAAACGAATCAAAACATCAATGACACATGGATAGTTAACCCTTTTGTGAGCATCAGAGGGAGGAAACAATATTTTACACATGCACCAAGAAACAATCAACTACTTCTTAAGGAACGTTGGAAAAATAAAAATTAAACGATAAGAGTTGAGACGAAGTTAAATGAGTATTTTATTTAGAGAATGGAAAATTCAGCAGAATATTTCTATCAGTAACCAATAAAACATGTTACTGCACTCATAGAAATAACAAAGAAAGAAATAATTGTAAATAACAGGCAACGAACACAGCTTTAGTGGGTGAGGCTAAAAGTAGATTTTTCACGAAAATAAAAAGTACAACAAGAAGTTCGTTTTTCGTTGGCCTGGCTCAAAAGACGGCAAATGAGGTCAGGCTCGAATGAATTACAGGAGTCGGCAAGGCATCGACTAGGAAGGTTTTCAGGGCAGGTCGGCAAGTTCTCAATTGGCCAAATTATCGAGGAAGCGGTTGCCTGCTTGGGCGAACGTGAGCCGAATGGTCCAAGTCCATTCCACCAATGAAGCCGCAGTGTCAATTATTTACCGATGGTGGTCAATTGCAGAAGGCCTGGTCTGACCACCATCAGCAAACGAGACACATTCTCACGGCCTTCGCCCCACCGGGAAACAATAATCAAACCAATAAACAGGGCAACAAAAGGTATTACACAAATGGGACAAAGTTTAGCCATGAAATAAGACATTCTGCAGTGTTTTCCAGGAATTCAAGCGCACATGGGTGCTGAGAAGTGTCCGCAAAACTGAAATTTAATAATATAAATGTAGCTTAAAAAAAATATAGATGTTTATGATGGGAAGCTAATCAGTGCTAATCTAATTTAACACGGAAAATTAGTGCACAAGATTTCTTAGATGAGATTAGATTATGGCTCTAACGAAGAACAAAGGTGTTCTAAACAGAGTAAGGAGGAAGACATCATTTAGTATGGAGTTAGGGGAACGCAGACTCTAAGAACTAAGTGTGTTCTCACACAAGATCACACGTGCATAAAAACACTAATTTCGGAATAAAGTTTATGAAACATGGTTAAAAGTTTAAGAATAAAGTACTAGGTGCTGGAAAATAGGGCAACAGTAAGCTGAAAAAGCTGGTCTTAACGGAACAAAAAACTTATTCTATTTCAAAATAAGTATGACCACCTTAACCTCCTGTTCGGAACCTCACATCTTCCTCTTGGAAGCTTAGTTATTCTGAGGCGGGCAATGAAACTAAGCAGCAAAACATATACACAAAAGTAAAGAACAGGGTTGTAAAAATCATGTTGCAAGTTACTTCATAATGCAGAATATGAGCACTGAGGAGGACACTCTGTTTCTTATCGAACCCACTCAGTCATTAGTTGGTCAAGTTTCTTAGGTAAATTACATTCGATGTTGTAAGCAATTAATTTAAATATGTATTAATGTTTTTATTGAGAATAGGATCTAAATGCGAACTCATCAAATGGCGCCGCACGCTCATAAACTTGTTCTAAACAGTCTAATAATGAGTTTGATAGTTCGCTTACCTAAAAAGGCCTGATCAGACTCGTAGGCATTAGATAGTGTATGCTGATAGTGTTGCAGTTTCTCTGTCTGCCCATTGGGCCCCGTTGGGAGAGCTACTTGATATTAAACATCTTTTATCGTCAAACTATGGATTTTACCTATAGACTTCTTGGGCAGTCACCGAATATCATAACTATTTCCGCAAACCTAGCTTCAGAACGGTCAGTATTGTGAAGCAATTAATAATAAGTCAGTGTGCTCTTAATCAAATTGTATCGTCCTGAGACCTATCGACGTATTTTAACCATTTTCTGCGTTCGTGTTACGTGTCCTGTCTTGATTCGCTTGATTATGCCTTTGAGGCATAAAGTAAAGTAATTGATTCAGGAAATATTGAAGTGACAAGAAAAAGGTCACGATGATTAAAGCTCTACTAAAAAGCTATGCCAAACCTTGATGTCATAATATCAAAGACTGATTAATTCGAAAAGACAGTAATACGAAAATACAAGATGCGAACTGAACGAAACCACGAGACATGCTTTTTTGAAAGAACTATCAGGATAACAATTTGACGATGATTGATCTGCATCAATGGAAAAATAAGGACGTAAATGAGAATGATGATGCGCAACGCTGGAACAAAAATACCCAAAAATAGGTTTTCATACCAACTTATTTCGCGGTGGTTCGACGAAAAATCATACTGAACACAACGATACGGAAGCATAACAACCCCAGATAATATGAGAAGCTAAAACACAAAACTAAATAGTGTCCAACCCAACAGTAGAACACAACACATATCTTCAGTCAGTATTGACACCCTCTCATCTGGAGGCCTGTATTTGATATAAAATAACGCACGTGCTAAGCAAGATCTAAGAGCAAGCCATCAGAATTACCTCGCCACTTCAAACACTACTATTAAATCAAGCAATTTACTCCCGAAGAGCCAAAGTTAACAAGTGGGCCCATAAGCGAGCGAAAGAGAACAAGAAATGGGCTCTAAGTACAAAGTTTTTTGTAAGCTCGAAGCCATAAATCGCGTAAAATGAGAGCGAAGGATTACGACGAGCAAGCATGACTGGAATCAGCACCCACGACGGCCTTTAGGCAAAAACCTGATAGAAAAAACGTTATCAATGGCAACCTGTTTCTTCAGCACATTTATAACCTCATTGAAGACTGCTACTTCATGATACACAAAGATGTTCCCTGCAGCTTAGAAGCGACGAGGCTTTGGATGAAGAATGCAGGCGTATTTTTTGCGAGAATGTAAGATCAAACAAACCTATGGTATTTTTCAAGTATTTAGCGCGAGTACGACACACAGGTCAAAATATTGACACTGAAAGTTAGTCCAGGAACGAAGCCATCAATAAAGGAAACAAATTTAACTAAAATAAAATAAATCACAAGTCACTGAAATAAGAGAACAGCGGCCTGAGGCTTCCGACGGTGGAGCGCGTCTTCTTGATTGCCCAGAAGAGCAGCCGACCGAACACCGACGACCCAACATAGGCGATTGACGGCAGAAAGTCTTGCCTCGGATACGCACTGGGACGCTTCCCTAACGTCTTTCGGCTCTACGGTGCGAGTAAATCAACGACAAAACTTAGGTCATTGCCAGCAGGATCAAGGACGAAAGTTCTCCGTATTCGAGGTATGGTGCAAATACAGGACTTTCTAATTCCGGTTTCTCCTGTACCTCTTGCTCACATGTTTCGGAGGAACCAGGTGAGAAATTGGAGTCGACGGAAGGTATACAAGACGCAAGTCTACAAATTTTTATAGACGTGAAGTTCCAGCAAACGACTGAATTAAGGATACGACAAACAGCTCACTCCGCTAGCCAAGTCATGCTGCAACGGCACGCGTCAACACAAAGAAGGATGCTAAAAATCCAATAATATTTCTATGATCAACAACATCCCAAGTACGTCGGTGATCCCAATGAAAAGAAGCGTCAAGGAAAATCAAACGAACTTCTAATGTAAATTACACGTTTCATACTCTAAATGGAATTCCCTGCAACAAAAGACTACTAAGGAAGGTCAGGTCATCTGAGGAAACTGAAAAGAGTAAATTTTTCATGAATTAACTCTCTGAAAAAAACACGATTCATCGTACACAGAAGAGGGCAATTTGCGTTAGAAATGCTGAAAAACAACGTACTGGGGGTCCGGTCCCAAAAGAATTTAATTTAGCTGATATTTTTTAAGCCTGCAATGATCGAAAAGAGTAAAATAGAAAGATATCGGATATAATTAAGGCTATTATATTGTAGCAAGTGGAACTGAAGACAAAACTGGACTGTCAACAAGTTTAGACAGATTTCGAGTCTGGTTCGATATCAGAATGGATACCACCAATGATACAAAAAAAATTACAAAATATTGATGAACACTGTTAAAGTTTAGAATGTCCACAAAGGAAGCTAGTACGCATTCCCTCAATTTGTGCAAAATGACGGAGAGTCACACAAGGTTTCCATTTTTTCACATTCGGCACCCCAACCCTTCGTCAAATCGCACCCCGGCAATTGATCAGACTACACACTTTAAGAACACACTCAGAGTTCTAACATTTTGGTTAAAAGATAGCCCTAATGACAACGTTTCAACTAATATAAGCCTTATAACTTTCGTTTGCTACCCGACTTCAAAGAAATGAAAGCCCAATTTTGGATGGAAACGTGAAGGTTAAGAATCAGAGAGTCGTTTCGCTTGGCTAGTTGCCGGAATGTTTTGGCAGCGACTGGGTGGAGAGCGAAGAGAAAAGCGGATTTACGATAAGATTTAAACGAATGACGACAAGGTGCTTCTCTAACAAGCCCGTAAATCCTCACATTAGAAGAACCATCAAGTGATAGTAAATACGAGGCTGTCGTAGTAACGAGAGTTGCTGAACAACAGGCAACAATCACGGAATAGTCTTTTTCAAATAGCTATCAATTAAGACTTGAAGTTAATTAGGCAGGTAATAAAGGATCCAAATTAACAGAGACTGGTTTGGAAAGGGTCATGTCATCAATAAAACTAGACGCAGCCGGTGATTAGGGTGGTCAAACTGGCATCATAGACACAAATCAAGGTTTTAATAGAAACTTTCAGTACCTGACTTCTTCAGACAACAAGACTGGACACAAATATTTAAAGAAAAGCACCAACTGCTGGCAGAAGGCTGGCATTTAGAATTGCGACTGAAGCTACCATACGCATTTGAATGAACCGGGTCCAAAATAACCTGTATAAAATTCAAGGAATTAAGTAAACAGGGCAATTCTCTCTCGTGAATCTCAAATTAATATCTTGCTGCTGCTAGAAAAATTGAACAGAAGTTCGTCCGCTACAAATTTTGAGCGAAATTATCAACTTACACACAATTACTAAGCGGTCCACATTGTTC
Organism: Platorchestia sp. MABIK; assembly: GCA_014220935.1. Lineage (NCBI taxonomy): Eukaryota > Metazoa > Arthropoda > Malacostraca > Amphipoda > Talitridae > Platorchestia > Platorchestia sp. MABIK. Next base: position 37,962 of record JACJUY010006769.1, read on the forward strand.
AAGATAATAGAGGTCAGGTAATCAAGATACAAAAATGAAAATACATCACCACACTTATTTTTCCGAGAGCTATTTTTCTGCAAATCAGTCAGAACGAAAAATAATTACCTCGAGCTGTTGTTCTAATAGATTTTTGCTTCAAGAAAAACCTAAAAAGACTCAATTGCACAGAATTATTTTGAGTTGAAAATGTCCAATTTTATCATACGGAAAACAACGCGAGGACTATTGACACATAAACTCTCGTTAGAAATTCAACAGTATTCATTCAGAAATCGCCCGCAATGAATACATATGCAATTTTGTTATAAAAATGGAAGAGAACGTGCAACGGAGCGTTTAACCACCTACATAAAATTCTCCCGTCAGTTGAATTTCGTTCTTTCCCTTCAGGAAAAGCGATGGCGTTCCGATGGCGGGTTAGAGCGCAGGGTCCATAGGGCGCAGAGCGACGCAAAAACAACGTTCACCTCTCCTAACGAGCGTAATCAGGCGGAAACCTGTAATCGATGTACCAGAAGAAAAGAAGGCCAACTAAGCTTTTCGGAATGACAGAATTCGAAGGAATCTACGAAATGGAGGGCTGAACGGCTCAGCAGAATTTGTTCCATGTAAAATCGGAAAGGTCTTGAAAATTCATAGCTGATGTCGCTCTTTTTGTCCTGGAGACATCCAAGGAAAATGCCTAGTATTTATTTATACAGTCGGATGGAAAATTATACAGTTATTAGTGGAACGTCAAACTCAACCAAAATGAGCCTGCTTTAAAGCGATGTGATTAATTTCAATGTATTGAACCACACATCATAAACTAGACATGTTCATTTTTCAATAGCTTTGACATCTACAGGCCGTAACACATAATGCACTATTAACACGCTGACTGCGATAGGTTAAACTGAAGTTCAATATTCAACTAAAATTTGAAGAGACTGAATTAAACACCGTTAATTTTGAAAGATTGTTGAAATTATTCAAACGACCCATCGATGGGTCGTATCGCAAGCAACGTGTTAATGATTTAGCTAACTTGACATAGGGAAACGTTCGTTTATCTCTAATTTTCCGAAAACCTTAAGAAAGAGATGAAATACAAAGCATTTGTAGTAGTGCATTACATTGTTACAAGATTTCAGTTCTTTAGATGCGAATTAACACTCAAGTAAGAACAAAAAGACTTAGGTCAATAAAGCTCCAGATACATCCCTTTCAAGCCCAACTTTGAGTAGGTCTTTTAGAAATCAAGTTAACACTAGCGTTCTATTGGAATTTTCCCCTTAATTTTCCTATTCAAGTTTTAAGGGAGAGTTTGGACGCCGAAGGCTTCGAAATGCATTGCGAAAGTCCATAGTTCCAGAGGAGCTTCAACTGAGGCCGCTAATGCAAGTCTGGCATCAAAGGCAGAGCTGTAGGAGATGAGATAAAATGCTCACAGCATCTCAACTTCCATACTTATCTGAATGCAACTCCGAGTTGAAAAATTAGAAGTTAGTTTAAGCCTCCCTAGCCACAACAAAGAGTTTCCCAAGAGACGATGGGAGCAGGCACCATTCAGTATAGAATCCAGGGAATGGGAGATCTTTACACAAGGTATGTCCCACACCCCTTGCTAAAAACAACAATGTTGAAAAAAGTTATTGAAACGAGATATAAGTTGAAAAAGAAAGTACTGGCGCTGACAAGTCAATATTGAACCGAAAAAAAAGATGGTCTGCAACGAAACAAAAATCTCTTATTTTTCAAACAAAAGGATGGAATACTTAACTTTCAGCTTTAGATCCAACATTTTCTTACTAGGAGCGCTATTCGCATGAATACAATAGTTGTCTCTCTCTTAGGGGGATTTCAAGTTAACAGGAAAGGAAACAGGAATAATAATGAATATTTTTCGACGGTAACTCAGAATGGAATAAGATATATTTTAACGAGTTTCCGTAAAAATACAACACTGTTTGGAGGAGTGGCGAAAAGATTACTGTTTCTGAAACGACGACCGACATTTAATGAGAGAATTAACGCTGTCATGAGTAAAGATATATTCTAGGAAACACTCTAACTCGCATTATCACTTCCTGTAGAAAGTCGCACCATAAAAGTTGCTACGAAAGCTATTCCTTAGATCTAAATGTCATTTTTTCAAGTGGCACACACTTAACCACTTACTCAGCCAGTCTATAAAAGCGAAGTCCGAATAGCGCACTGCGAGCGCGAGTGCTGAGAAGATGAGCATTTTGGTGATGGCTGATGGGAAAAGAGATTGAGGGAAGCAATAAGCAAACGCATCTCTCATCACAAATCGTCAGAGCAGTCAGAGCAACTCCCGTCGACGATCGGAAGTCCAAGAAAAACAGTCGATGAGTCAATGTCAGCATATCTGTCGAGGACGCGGGGACGACCCATATGTGAACAGTTGCCATCCAATAAGACCTGAAAGGAAGTCATGCCGTAAAGTTGGAAACTGAAGCGTCGATCGCTCCCTTGCCAGAGCCAGTCTATAGAAAACGTCAAGTGAATACGCGACAGATACTTTCAGCGAGTAAAATGCGACTCGCTGATGGAACACAGGCATAGTTTCAACATCAGTTCAAAAAATTTTCATTTCAGTTAACAATAATTGAAAACATCCATATCACCAAATAAATAAAACTTGTTGAAATGTGTGAGGCAACAAGTGTTAAAAAGCATAGTTATTCGAGACTTGCGGAAGCATCAACGGCACTTGCAAATGTTTGGGATCAGACAGATTACGGACAACAGGTCGAACAGACGAGAAGTGGGGCAGAATGGCTGAGAAGAGGAAGTTCATCGCGGATAAGACTTGGGCTGTTGAACTGAACCAGAGAACTTCTGATCAAGGTGACGATGTGTTGGTCCACTCAAGACTGCAGATGTGAGCAATAAAAGCTTATCTGCTTCAATCAAGACAACCATGTCGAGTAATGGCAGGAGCGAGGCAGGATGCTGTCCGGTGTCACAGCACAATTTAACATTTCCATGAGACAGGCAAATTCTCGGCACCGATGTTAACCTTTAGATGGGAAGCACAGCCGTTTGTCAGGGCAATAAATTGCTAGCGAAACAATGGGGATATCAGAGCGGACAGTTTAATCGGCTTCGCTCCGGATCCTGCGTATGGGCGGAGACGCGCATCCAAGGCCTGCTTCTCCAGGACAAATGAAGTACATACAGCATATTTCTGGGCTTTTCTCTAACTTCAACTAACGCGTTACTCTGGCTTTTAACATGTTAACCGCGATGGGTTAAACTGCAGTTCAATATTTAACTCAAATTCAAAGACAATTGTTTTAAGCAATTTTGAAAAAAGCAAGCATTAACTGGATCGTGCCTTCATTTGGCTTTGATTAAGTATTTATTAAAATTGTGTTTCTAACCACTGGTCGGAAAATTGCATTATGAAAATTCCTTCCCTATGCACCGGTGTCTCACAGCGCGACAAATGTGTTAATAAGCGGCGGCTTGAAAAGTACAGCAAGCTTTTTAACAGAATTTTAGGACACATATTTATTTTCAGTTTCTGCCTACACACACGAGTACATTTATAGAGGCAAAAAAATTCACAAATGAACTATGGGTGCAATAAATAATCGATACATGGTCTAAAGTTCACCTACCATAGTTGCTTAACCGCGGCGTTGCGAAAATTAAACAGCTTGTGCATTTTTACACCACTAATTTGAATTTACTACAAGAATACACTAACACTAATTCATATATATAATGTCAATTATAAGTGTTAGGATGCCGCCTTAAAAAGTGTCCAACCCACCCAAAAAATTGGTTTTAAACTGATAATTAACCGTCCTCGAATTTTCCACACTGGTTTACACGACAGGAATCCTGTAGAACTTCCTTGAAAAATTATCTACTCGCCCACGTACAACAACAGACATCAGTCAATGCCTGAGAGATACACGAAAAAGAGGTCATTTTTCAACAGTCAATTCTGAAATGTTCAAGACTTAAGACTTAATTGCCACATGACTTGAATTGAATTTGCCACGAGGATGGACATACCAGCGAGACAATGATCGAGAACCTACGGCCAAGGGCACTGCAGCACGGTTTCAGCAGAAGAAAGTAAAGATGGGAAGGCCAAGCAAATCGCCAGACCTAAATTCTATCAAGAACCTACGGCGCGAATAAAAACTCCAAGGATTCAGGAATGTAATCCAAGAAATGTAACTAATTTAAACTAATGTACCAAGCTGAATGGGTCAAGATACCAAAAAATAATTCCAAGAGTCCTCTGAGGAAGCATGCTAATCGGTTGGAAAATAGCGACGTAATATCTGTAATAGCGACGATGAATCATATCGCAAAATGTTAATCTCTTTCCACGAATGTTTTGAATACTTCTTGAAAAATTCAATTTATGTTTTTTCCGTAGTCATGGTGACATTTTATAATTTGTGTATTCTTATACTGAATCCGCATTCAAAGCACAAAAATAAACACAAAATCCTCAATTTTCCATTTTTTCAAGTTGGTGTAATTGTTAAACATGAACTTTTAATAATTTATGGGATGTTTATTATACCCACTGGCATGAATTTGTCAGGTATCTTTCCTGAGTGGATTCTCTACTGCGTTGATAAGCTACCGTAAAATGGCGAGAACTCTACCGCTCGCACATGCACGCAGAACAATCCAAAAAGAACATCCTGCAGATCACCTCGGTGATACCACGAAGTCGAGAAATTTTTCAAGAACTTCAGGATGATCAGCCAGGTCATTCCTTATTAAAAGTTCCACGTTTTAATTAGGCTTTCAATTTCTAACACTTTGTCACGTATGAGAGATACGCTAAAAAGCAGTGAACCCTCTACAGTGAAGGTGGGCTTCAAAGCAAACTGCTCTATGAAGAGCTCTAATATTTTTGTCCGTTTTAGGACTTGTTTCTTTATATTTTTTAAGTTCACTAGAGAGAGGCAGTTCCTTCACGGTTCTGACGTCGATGACAGCCTGATGCCAGTCTAAGTTTATACCGGTGCCTGTAATGATGGTACAAAAAAAACAATTTTCTTGGAAGGTGTTATATATAAAATAATTCGGGCGGAATGTTGTACTGCATGCAATTCAAAGGATTTAATTTCTGAAAAAAACTAAATCTAAATCCCCAGAGTAGAAGGATTTATATGTGAATACGGACAATTTAGTTAGAAAACTCTGCTGAAGTTTGACTATTTATCAGTAGGTGCGTAATAAACTATGTTTTAAAAAGAAATTACTAGAATTTCTTTAATTCAATGTTTAAGGCTTGTAACGGTGTTAATACAGAAAATGACACGTGCTACCGAGAAGAACAATATTATGCACTATAAAAAATGGTGTAAGCTGAATTCATCCGAAACATCCTCAAAAATTCAAACCAGTTACACAGCTGACCTAACTGATACAATCTACATTCGTCCCATCATTACCATGCTAGCGGAAAGAGAAATAAGGAAGTCGTAAAAGATGAAGGAAACAAGCCAAAGACCGCTACACAAAACAATCATACTAAAGGGCAAATGCAGGCAGAAAATAAGAGCTCGTGTCACACGGTGAGGGAACCTCAATAAAAGCACTGGGCTGCAGCGGTCGTCGATGCTCGCACGTGGTGACCGTGAGGGAAAGGAAGGTAAGGACGTGACCACCATTAAGCAGAGCGGCTCTGCCGGCATTAGAAGTGATCAGGAGAACTAATGTGCGGGGCTGCTTTTAAATAAACATCACGTCCTCAGGACGGCAACGAAACATTAGCGCACGCGACAACGCAGGCCGGACCAGACGCAGCAGCCTTCTCTGAAGGCAGTCTTGTGGATGCGAGCGAGACATGCGAGCGATATGAGCAGTAATTTCTACCATTACAGTACACAGTTTTTCGCATTTAGTTTTTAATTATGTCATGGCTGTTGAATATATCTTTAAGACTATCAGATATTTTTCGTATTTTGTATAATTTCATAAGTGATTAGTGGAAAAAGAGTAAATAATAATCAATTTACGCCTGATCATACTGTACATTTCAGCTAACATTGACTAATGCGTTGCAGAATACTGTTCTGGTTTTGTAGTTGTTCGACTCGACAGGATGAAAAAATTCTTAATAGTTCAAGCATCATTGAAAATATTTAGCAATATATTTTCGTCCACATTACAGAATTTCTAATCGATTTCGCACAACGATGTAAAGCCATAACCAAAAAATTCTATTCAAAATACTAGGCTCATGTTATTAGCCTTACGTGAATGAAATGGTTATAATGAACGCTTCTCAAAATCAATAAACGTACAAAACTACACATGACTGTTACTGGACAAATAAATAATAAAAAAATCCCTCACCTTGTCTTAGCGTTGACACAAGGCTACAAGCGCATTTTTTCTCTAGAAGCTACCCCAAACCAGACAAGTTTCTTACCCCAAGCCTGCGAAATAAGACAGAGTGATTTAACACTTCACGAAAGGTGAACAATTAGGCTGACCCTCGCCTAACTCACGCGCCAATCAGAAAACGCGCTCTAGAAATGATGGATCCCTCTCGATTACCCTGAAACGGAGCCAGCAACAGCTCTTAAGTAGAGACCACGAGGCTCAGTGCGAATTATTACAGGGTCCTTGTCATTCGGCACAAAACAACAAGGATTGAAGGCCCGTTCACCCAAGGAAGATAGTGAAGACTGCACGATGACTGTCATTTGCAAGAGGAAATGATACCATCCGAGTCTCACATAGTGAAGGTGCGGCACTCGTAAGCGAGAGAGCTAGCAAGAAAGCAAGCGCAGGTCCGTCATAATAAGTGATAACGGGCGAAAATTACAGTCGCAAGGCTAAACCGCATTTAAACGGGTGGAGCCGTGCATAAAAACGCGTTAAATGATCATTGTAAAGTTAAAGCAATGCCTGGGGAGGAGCGTGAGTATGAGGTATGAAATGCTTATTAAATGTGATAAAATTTCGGTCTTGAATTATATCATGTTAAAGAATTTCGATATGAAAGCCTATTCAACTAACTACATCTCATTCATTTCCAAAGGGCTTTTCATAACCTTTGATGAACAATATCGAGCGGAGTTATATGCTGCTGAAATAAACATTTGCCATTGTCAAACGTCCTCATTATAAGCTACTCCGGTAAAATTATTTCACATGAGATGTATGCTGAATTTCAAAGATGTACAGGCATGACAGCTACTGTAGATATACAGTGGCGCCAGAAAGTAACTCCGCACTGCCTTATTTTTTATTATATTTTAAATTATGGCAAATATAACTAATCATTTGCAGCAAACTTTACACCATAAAATTCTACGCCTTTTAATCTATAGATATGCATTCTAAAATTTATTTTTCTGCCACCCAGTAACTGTGTAGGCGTCATTTTATTTGAAATGGACAAAGTCTGCAGGACAAAAAGAAACTCCGCATGTTAGGATTTCGATGTAAATATGCTACAATGTCCGCTTTTAAGCTACGATCGGGCATTTGCAATTGTTATCAGTGCTAGTGAAGATAAAGTGCTAAAATCTTTAATAAATTTTA
>JACJUY010006770.1:69247-90107 GCA_014220935.1 Platorchestia sp. MABIK
TTGCGACTCCGACTCCTACTCCACCTTTCTAAAATTTTGCGACTCCGACACCGACTCCACTGAATCACAATTTTGTGACTCCAACTCCACCTATTCACAATTTTGTGACTCCAACTCCACCTATTCACAATTTTTAAGATGGATATTACTGCTTGCAGATATTGCAACCTGCACATATGGTTGTTTTGATCTTTATTTACGAACGACTTTTAAATTGGCAACAAAATTTTAAAAATCAAGTTTACTTATATATATTTACTAGTGTACATGATTCTTCAAAAAGGACAGGATTCGATAGTTTTCTTTGAAAAAGTCCCAAGAAATAGATGACAAACAAATAGATCCACCCTAATAGTACCCATGATTAAAATATTTTTGTGCTTGTGCACTGGTGAAATTCTTATCACTGATACGGTCAATTAGCATCCTTATGAACGTCACAGACGTACACACCAACCAAGCAAGCAACAACTGTGTATTATAAATCAAATTATTATTAGCAAAGAAGTTTTCATCAAATTTGCCACACCTTTTTTCTACGATAAGCTGCATTTTCTCAACAATAGAATCAATTTTCAAGCAAAATTTTTTACTTATAAACAAAAGCACGCAGATGTTAGGTTTTTCACATCATTTTAATTGTATTTATGATACCATCCAATCAAGCTAATTCCCATTGTATTAACACAGGGGAAATTAAATACAAGAACACATATTCATAAATTGATGGAGACACCTAGTGTTTCAATGTATATGTAGTTTTTTTGTGCGGAAAAATTTCCACCGTTGGTTGAAAACTCAAAACAAATCAATTTTCACGAATGATTAAATGCCCAAAACTACTTAGTTTTAGAGGTGTGAGGACTTAAAGAAACTTTGAAACCTAAAGTATGATACCACGTGCGCGCCAATGTTAGCGCTACCTTTTTCACTTCAAATTAATCCAAGTCAAGTTCATTTTAATCCAAGTTAAGTTCGAATAAATCCAAGTCAAATTCGAATTAATCCAAGTCAAGTTCAAATTATTCTTTGTCAAGTTCAATTTAATCCAAGTCAAATTCTAATTAATCCAACTTTAAGTTGAGTTAAGAATTGACACAATCACTCGTTAATTAAAGCGTTTTTTGCATTACATTTGTTTTTATTGGATGTGATGAGAATAACAATCGTTTTTCCTTTTAGCAAGGAATACATAAAACTTTCGCCTGTGTTACAATTTGAAGACAAGCTGTCGGTAAATGTGCTGAGTCTCCAGCATCAGGAGACAGAATGCGATTCAGATCTTTGAGCGGCGTAAAAGATACCAGTCAAATATATAACATAACCAGTTCACTTTGTATTGTTCTCCTCATTGAAGTTATTTTAAATTCTGTTTTAATGTTAGTATGCATCCATTCAAATATTTATGTTCAAAAGGCAATTTTATGCTACACATAGCAGTATTGGGGATGTTTCCACTCTCATTTACAGATTTACATATTTGAAATTTAATTTTATCACATGTATGAAATCATATACATGCGAATACATAAGAGAACTATTCGACGTTATGTAGATTTAATTTTTAAGAGAAATATACAAACGCGATTCACTGAGTACTTATGTACGATTACGTTTGAATATAATTGATAGGAGTACATTACACAGATGTATTCCTGCATTAGCAATAAAAATGTTGCCATTCCTTTCAAATTAATAGGCCATGGCAAATGTATCATCTCTGTCGATGAGATAAATTGTAACTTCTTTTTACAAAAATTGTTTGGACGAGCGAAAAAGTACTTTGTGTCTATATTTTTTATTGATTAAGTCTACTTATCGTCCAATAATAATTTTATTTAGGAGCATGTATATATGATTTCATACATGTGATAAGTGAAATTTAATGCAAATAAATCTCTATTTGAGTGTAAGTAATTCATCGATAATACTATATCTATGTGTAACATAAAATTACCTTTTGAACATAAAAATTTGAATGGATGCAAACTGCCATAAATGTAAAATTTTATAAAGTACTTTAGTGAGTAGTATCATAAGAAGTTTTTATAATTGACTGGTATCTTTTACGCCGCTCAAAGATCTGAATCCCACTCTGCCGCCTGATGCTGGATACTTAGCACATTTTACGACAGCTTGTCTTTAGATTGCAACACCGGACACCGGCGGAAATTTTATGTATTCCTTGCTGAAAAGAAAACAAGTGTCTTTCTCATTGCATAAAATAAAGGCATATTTAATACAAAAAATGCTCAAATTAACGAGTGATTACGTTAATTCTTAACTTAACTTAATCTTGCTTTAATTTGAATTTGACTTGGAATAAGTTGATCTTGACTTGGATTAAATTGACCTTGACTTAGATTAATTTGAAGTGAAAAATGTGAAATCTTGATGGGTGAAAAGGTGAAAAAGGTGAACGTGAATTCTTGAAGCTCCTACCCCACTAAAACAGGTTTTTGATATTTTCACAATGAGAACTGTAAGCATTTTACGGTTAGGAAAAGTATCTACAGTTTCAAGCTATTAAGCATTGAATAATGTTTGCACGTTTTATTAATTTAATGAAATAGCTACTAACGTTTATCATTTGTGACTCAGTGTTAATTTCCTAACGAACGTTTAAATTGCAAATTTTTCATTATTGTAAAATGCTTGCAGGTTTTATCGTAAAAATAACAAAAAACTGCTTTAGTGCGGTCGGAACAATCAAGACTAGCGTTAACATTGGATCTGCTTCTTTGAGTTTTAAAGTTTCTTCAAGTCCTTATAACTCGAAAACTAAGGCGTTTCGGCATTTTATCATTCGTGAAAATCGATTTATTTTGAATTTTTGTACCTATGATTGAAATTTGTTCGCACAAAAAAAACACCCTACATAGTGTTGATTACTCTTTTCAAATAAAATGCCAAGTGTCTCCTTAAACGAATAAATGAATAAATAGATTTGGGTATTTCCTGTGCATAACTTCTACGTTATTACAATGTTCAATTCAGTACTGAACAAATAAGATTGGTTGGTCTGTCTTGGTTGGTTGGTCTGTCCCTTTCACGCTCTGAAAGGATGCTTAATGACCGGATCTGTGATCCGAGTTTCACCAGTGCACAAGCCCAATAATATTTTAATCGTGGCTACTATTAGGATGAATTTTTTTATTTGTCATCCACCCCTGGAAGATTTGTTTAACGACAATATCGAATCACGTCATTCATGACAGGTCGTGTACACTATTATATACTTGTATACATATATATTACTGACAGGTGTCTTCTGAGTAGGCAAAGTAGGCAGTGCATCCCCTGATAAGCATAGATAAGTAGCAACAGTTTTTTCTATTCCTAAGTATGCTCCGATTCAACGAAATTACAATAATTGATTCAATTACCATGCTCAAAATCCCCTAAATTGTGCTATATCATACATACATGTAGATAAGGTAAGCAGGATTTGCACACTACCTTTTCTTCTTTGTATCTACACTGTGCAGGGTAACAATGCCGAAAAGGTGACATATTGTATATCAAATAATGTTGTATCTCGGCTATAAAAGTCCAAAGTTGTTTTGCTTTCTTCGCAGGGGCCTGACATTTTCCGAACGATTTGTTTACGAGTAAATGCCACTTTTAGCTTCTTTGTGTGTAATATGATACTGTATTTTATTCTCGTTCGACTTTTTACTATGTATTTGACACTTTCTTATTTTAATAAACGCCAATGTTATTTTCATTTTGTATTTTTGGTGCTTTTTGAAAAGTTTTCAGCGAGAAAATTTGTACGATCGTATAAATGCAACAATCATTGCAGCAGAGATAGTGTATTGCTTTCAGTTACAATATGAGTGTAACTAAGTGAAGTATTTGCTAGTGTTGTGATATTATTTTCATTGCAGCTCTTTCACATGGCATTTTATTTGTTCAAGTGTCCCATTACCGATTTTGATTACCTTATAACATTTCAGAAATTTTGTTAAGAAAAAGTCATTAATTACATAATGCTGAGAAACAGACACTATTTAACTTTTTAACATTGTGAAAACATAATTTTGAAAATCTCCATTTCAGCGTATGCTCACTTAGAAACTCTGGATTGATCATAAGATAAAAATTAAACATGACAATGAAATGATAAAATACAATATAACTCTTGAAGAACCAAACAAATTTCAAGGAACAACTTTAGAAATGAGCAGAAATTTTCATTATTGTTGCATGTTAACTTGACCTAAAGGCAAGGAAGTAGACAAAACAAAGAAATAAATTTGAAGTACAAAGGTACTACATATAACTGAAAAAATCCTCAAATATTACAGTAATTAACATGAAAATAAGATAATTGAATTTTCATTATCAATAGCCATTACGTAACCTGAAAACTAGAACTCTTTGTGTATCAGACCATAGCTTGGGATTTTTGGCAAAGACTAGTCATTATCAATACATCATAACCTAAAGACTAGAAATATTTATGATCACAACATAACTTTTGGTTGCTGCAAAGACTAGTCATTATCAATCAATACACCAAAGCAACATGAAAAGAAAGACTAGCAAAAATCGTTTAAAAGGAACCACTGGTATAGAATATAGACACAGTAAGAGCGTTCAGAGTTACCACTCTTTATGTGAGTACAACGTATTACATCAGCTGAGCTGTTCTGCAAGTAACTTACAACACATTAACTATTAGTTTCTAGATCCTATATATTAATTGAAGGGGGATTGAAAGAAACAGAAACAAACAGAATGAATTTTCGTTACTTTCAATTACTAATTCCGGCGTTTTCACTGTGATATATGCATTATTGCTCCAGTACTAAAATTATACCTCGCACTCGTGGGCATCACATATATATGTGTGCGAACCCACAATGACCATTGATCGTATTAAGTGATAGGTATAAATACGCTGTTGCGAACCTGGAACAAAATAATCAATAAAACATTGCCTATTTTTGTAGCTTTTCAGTAAAGTATTTTAACTCTGTTTGGTTTACTTTCGATTTTAAACAATTATGAATAATTTTTGCAAAAATTAGAATTGAAGACACCAAAAAATAGCGACTCCAACCTCGACTCCACCACATCCGAATGAACGACTCCGACTCCGACTCCACCACATTCGGAAATGCGACTCCGACTCCGACTCCACACACATTCAGAAACGCGACTCCGACTCCGACTCCGACTCCACCCTAAAACAAGCGACTCCGGCGACTCCGACTCCCGACTCCGACTCCGCAACCCTGGTGTGTACCGACATGTACATATGTACCTGAGCACAGCACTCACCCTGTGCGTATCAACACGCATGTACCTGAGCATGGTTCTCACCCTGTACGTGCCAACACGCATGTACCTGAGCATGGTTCTCACCCTGTACGTACCAACACGCATGTACCTGAGCATGGTTCTCACCCTGTACGTACCAACATGCATGTACCTGAGCACAGTACTCACCCTGTACCTCTGGGAGCAGGTACCACAGCAGGGGGGCAGTACCTCCAGCGTCAGCTCCGAGTGGTCAGGTCGCGGGCCTGCAGAAACAAGGCAAGCGTAACGAGGAGAAATCACAGAAATTAAGAACGAAATTAAATTTCTTAATTAAGAAATCACAGAAATTAAGTGCCAATTTGGAAGAAGAATTTGAGCGCTCAACAGAAGGATCAAGTGTTCATGACAGTCACGAAGCGAAGAATGACTGCGTCAATGCTAATTTTTTTTTTGCTTCAAATAACTGAACAAAAATTACAGAACGCAGGGTGCATGAAAAAAATAGAAATTAAGAAAGTGTCAATATCGAAGGAAGAATTTGAGCACTCAACAGAAGAATGGCTACATCAATACGAATTGTTTTTGCGTAACTAAACAAAAAATTATGGAATACAAAGAGCAAGTCTTACACTTGTGCTGTGTGCAAAAGCTTCAACTTTCATGAAAAGACTAGAATTATCATAGTTTTTTTCGCTCAAGTTATCAGAAAAACGCAATTAAAGTTTTCCAAATACATTGTCTTAGATGAAAAATTTCCGATTAGAAACAGTTACGTACAGGGATAAAAAGTCCAATCTTTCTAGTGGTGCAATAACGGGAGTGAACTATTGTGCTTAAATGTTTAATTGAACGAATGGTGAAGTTTTGTAACATGAGTTACCTTTTAAGTTGTTGAATTTTGAGATATTCTAGACTCATCATTTATTATTCATATAGCTCAACAATAATTTGAAGTCTCGTTTTCTGCATGAGTAATTTCAACGTTCAGAAATTTGAGATGAATTTTTGAGGGTTATTAGAAAATGTGAGTTCAAGTAGATCTCTGTGAGAGGGAAGTTAGGAGTAAAGAGGGAAAATGTGAGTAAAATGTGAGCCCACGGACCTCACAGATCACTCTGGGAGGGAGGGGAAAATTTGAAGTAAAGAGAAAAAAGAGAACAAAGAGGGAAAGGAAATTCAGCGCATGACCTGTTTGCGACAAACCATTCCTAAAAAAGTTTGATGACAGATTTTGATAGATAATCTAATTCATTTAACATTAGTTAAATTATGAAGGCAAAAACGTAAAAGAGAAAAAGAGAAAAAATTTAAAATTCATTTTAACCACTTCATGAAGATTTACTGACCCAAGTTAACTCTCTAACTTATTTGGCAGTTAAACTGCTCACTCTTAAAATTATGGAAAAATGAATGATTTTTAAATTATAGTTCCGAGAGTGTCGCCCTCACCTGCACTGCCTCCTGCGCCAGCGCCACGAGGACATTCGCCTGTCGATGGAGAAAACAGGAGGTAACACTTTTCCGACTAGAAACTACTTGAAAATTGGAAAACGCAGATTCATACTTTAATCAAAATTAATTCTTTTGAACAGCAATGACAAGAAATTTTGAATCTTTTTGCAAGTGATTGTTTTGTAAAAAATCCTAAAGGTACCCCCATATGGAATTTTAGGATTTAAAATAAATATCTAAAAGTTGAATTAAATTCTGTCCATGAATGAATATTCAGGCGCAAATTTAAAAAATTTCATTAGTTCTTATAATTTCATTGAAAATTGTGCCCGATAAGCTCACAATATTTTTCAAAGAGACTTTGTTGCAAAAATTGAAGTTTTATCATTTTCTGTAACACATAGAGAGTAATTAACGAGTTTAATAATAAAAGATAATTAGTTTGAGCATGAACAACAAAAAATTTTTGAATATTTTTTAATGGATTTTTTGTAAAAAATCCAAAGGGAAGAAAATGGAAAGGGATTTCTTCCCGAAAATATAGGCTTTCAAATAAATTTCTAGAAGTTGAATGAAGTTCTGTCCATTAATAAACTTTCAAGTGCAGATTTCGGAAAACACATCAGTTCTTAGAAATCCGATGAAAATTGTGCCCGAGCAAACTTGCGACATTTTTCAAAAAGATTTTGTACCAAAAATTAGAGTTTAATCATTTTATATACTCCATAGAAAGCGTTTAACGCATTTAACAATCGAAATTACTTGGTTTGAACAGGAATGACGAAGAAATTTAGAATATTTTTCAGAGTATTTTTTGTAAAAAATTGGAAATTTTCCTTATGGAAGTTTCATGTCATTAAATAAGTATCTTGAAGTTGAATGAAATTTTGTCCATGAAATCCAGCGCAGATTTCAGAAAATTAATCAGGTTTTAAAATTTCTGTGAAAATTGTGCTCGACTACTTGAAATATTTTTCAAGGAAATTTTGTTACAAAAAGTTGAGTTTTATCATTTTCTATAACGCATATTTATTATTCCTGTTTACTGCACTATCATTTAGGTCCATCAATACATTCATTTTGACCCTCAGCTACATTTCATGGTCCCTATCATTTATTTCAGAGTCCCATTTTGTAGTGTCCAACCAATGAAATATACATATTATGAAGTTCATGCCAGTGTCCAGGTGCGTGTATGATTAATTTTGCATTTTGACTAATTAACAAATTGACAAAATAACATTTGGACAAATTAACTTTCAGACTATTTAACATTTGGACTTTTTCAAATTTTGTCTCTAAAAATTTTTAATTATTTGATTATATAACATTTTGCCTTTGAAAATTTAGATTACTTCCTGGTTGCTGGGTCCCAGTATTCATCCAGATAATTATACGAAGTTCATTTCTTTCATAAGCAAATATCGACATTCTGACCACAAATCTTACTTTGTTTTCTGGTCGACGTCTTCAATCATTGCGTCATCCAGACAAGATTTCTTCTTTCTTAAAGGTTCCAATTGAAAAAACGCCTATTTTCTATTTTTAAATTTGAGGTACTGAATATTCTCGTCTGGTTCAAATAACATTCCTTCTCATGGTGGGAATTACCATAAAACGGTAGCTAACCCCACCCAAAAGGAATTAGGTTTACGTTATTAGGAATCAATACAATAAACTCAATGAACAAGTCACCTGAAAGTTAACATTTAGTAAAGGCAAGGCAAACACTAAGCAAATACTAAACATACGTTAGCCTATGTAAGCACAAAGTAAGCGTAGCCTAATAATATCATTCAAGAGCCATTCTTCTCGTGCATATATAATCAGATCACGGATATTATGCTTCATGAAATACCGTAGGTAACTTTATCTATTCAAGCAAGTATCTTTTTTTCTATCTCTCCTTTCTCTGTTTTCTTTCATAAGAACGAATGAGTAATAAAACACCGTTTACCCTGTATTTCGCTGTATGAGAAATTCGTTCACTGAACACAATATACAAACCTAGAGAAGTTGGAATACGAGACAGTCAGACATAGATACAATTATTACTGGAACACTCAGCTGTGAGGCGGTATGGTCCGGTCGGCAGGTGAGCCTCTCGTGGTGAGCCATGTCGCCAGGGGTTTGCTGTGACGGTCGCCAGTCATGACTGACGTTAGTGGTCAACAGAGATATTTGATGCAACTATTGAGATATTTGGTACAATTATTAAGGTATTTGAGACAATTATTAAAATATTTGATACAATTATTAAGATATTTGATACAATTATTAAGGCATTCGAGACAATTATTAAGGTTTTTGGTACAAATCTTAAGATATTTGAAGACGTGATTATTCAAAAGGTTGAATTTAAGATTTGAAGCCGTCAATTTAGGAAATAGCGATAGTGACCGGAGAGGCCATAGAGGCTGAATATGAGTGCTCTCTGCTTGAACCGTTACCCTCTTTACTGGCGTCTCTACCGAGGGAAGCAGTCTACGGCCGAGAGCGAGTGCGAGTTGAAACACCAATGACTAATTAAATAATTCTGCAAATAATCTATACTGGAAAACTAAATTTATAACTTATTGAGATTGTGAAAAACAAGATGTAATTTATGGTCGAGATTCGTGTTTTTTTGACGGCTTCCCTATACCGGTCCGAGGCAGCGTAGGAACGCGTAGGGGTTTCGGGAGCAGAGCTTCACATATGCTTCAAGGTCCTCAGCTATATCTATACGATAAAATTCCTTGTACTTTCAGTTCGATTCTTTCGGAACTCAATTACGGAATGATGCGCTGCCCAGGCGTGTCTCCATGTTCCAAGGGCTATTTTTGGATTGTAGATCATTGATAGTTTTGAGTAATCATAATGCTATTTAATATTCAACTATTTAACATATTGAATATTTACTACTTTAACTATTTTACTGGAAATTATTCTGACGCAACTAACATCTACTTACTGAAATCGAACTCTGGACCTCAAAGAACTAAATAAAACAGCTCATTAAAGAACACACGCAACGCATTAGGTTCACAAGATCACGTTGAGCGACCAACCAGCGAATTAAAGATCATTATTTCAAGGTCCAAGAGCCACATGCATAATTTTTCGATTGAAGCCTGTCATTGGTCGTTTTTGCTGATCGAGATTTGTTCCGTGAAAATTTTACTTAACACAAATTTCAACATAACGCATCGTTTTTCCTTCACCTGATGAAGAATACCTCCAGCGAGAAAATTTTTCTGTAGAATGAATTCTATGAAAATAAGTTCAAGCATTCAAAAAGCGTCAAATTTGTGTGAAAAGAACTGTTTTATTTGTTTAACCATAACTAGTCACGAGAATGCATGTGTAAACCTTAACTAGTCTCGTGGAGGTGTGTGTACAGTAGACTTCAACTAGTCACGTGGAGGTTCATGTAGTACTTAACTAGTCGCCTCCGAAAAGTGAAACATTTATGTGAAATAGTACGGACTAATGCTAAGTGTATCACAATGTATAAATA
Source organism: Platorchestia sp. MABIK (assembly GCA_014220935.1). Classification (NCBI taxonomy): domain Eukaryota; kingdom Metazoa; phylum Arthropoda; class Malacostraca; order Amphipoda; family Talitridae; genus Platorchestia; species Platorchestia sp. MABIK. The sequence goes on from JACJUY010006770.1 coordinate 79,470, forward strand.
ATATCGCATATTGATGACACATTACTGTGCGATGGTTTTGCGACAAATGGACGCACTAAAATGTGTCAATTTTTTGAGAAAATTTTTCTGTGATAGTGCTACCGTTGAAAGGGAAATTTCACGTTCAGTTTCTCCCCCAAAGGACGCACACCGTGATCCCCTGAACAGCCCAGCTAGTTGTTGACGCTGAGGAAGGAATAATTGTTTCAGAAAAATTAGTCTTAATTCACTTGCGAGTCTACAACTCATTGTATCTTCTTTTGAGACAATTCGCCACTAATATTAACAGTTATTTTTTGGCTGTGTTATTCTCCCATATTGTCGCAAACGTATAGAAGTTCGTAGATAATATTCGCTGAATATTTGGTTTTAATTCTTTGAAATCGGGTGATGTTTGTCGGCCTTCTGAATTTCGTGTACAAAATCCGTTGGTTCAAACAGTTGGTCTAGAGCTAGCCCTGAGCTTTAATCATTTTGTGATTATAAATCATCGATTTCTGTTGTTGAGCCAACTCACAAATAATACAAAATCATATCAGAAAAATAACCAAGGAAAAATTTTGTGAGGGGTGTTTAGATATTTGAGGTTTCGGCTCCGCAGCATTCCTCTATGCATTTCAGAAATTCTTAACAATAACTATCAGAACCGTTACTCAAAATCAAATACATATTTGGCAACAGAAAAATAAAAGAAAACGCATCTCCGAAAAAATTTGCGTAAAGTGTGACGTTTTTAAAACTTCCAATCAAATTCCGTGTAAAAAATTTATATGAGCGCTAAAGATTAAAATTTTTCACGTTTGTTATCTCGTAATGCATTTATTTTACTGAATCCCGTACAAGCTGCGCCTTGCGTCTGAATGGATTCGAAATACTGACCGTTGAATGCAAGTAGCCGCAATGCCACGAGCTTAGAATTTTCCTGACGATTTATTTGAAATTTTTGTCCATGAAACACAACACCTGGCCTTCCAGGTTGAAGTCTTTGTCCCTGAGAGACTGCAATTATGGAGGGCTGTGCTGAGCGTACTGGTTACTATGGGGAAGTGGGAAAGAGGAAGGGGAAGGGATGGGGGAGAGATAAGGACAGGAAATTGGGCAGGGTTTGGAACTATGTGATAAACGAATAATATATGTTTTTTATCGAAAGGACAAAACCAGATTTATAGGTTACTAGAAAACGTGAATTATGACCAACCGCAACAAAAGAGCGGTAGCATGAATACATGCAGTGCTCCTGGTCCTTGTTTGTGGCTGCGTTTTGTAATAAATCTAATAAACAGTGAAACGCAGCCAATTTAATCACGATTTGATAAATCACGGTTTCACTGTTTTTTACATAATTCTGTAACAACAATTTGATAAAACGTGCTTGTATATAAGAAATTAATCTATGCGTCTATTTCCTCCATTGCACTAGACTTTGCCATCCATGCGCACAATTATTTGAAAACATGTTTCAACTTCTGTCATTCAGGAAGTCTTGTTTTAACAGATCTCATATTCAACAATAAATATACCGTCACCCTCCCCCCCAACACACCCCTTCCCCCCTCGTCACCGACGTCTCAACATAAGCGCTACATTCCCCTCGTATGCGACATGGTCATAGATCCGATAAAAAAATTCGTTTCCTTGTTCAAAAAGAGCTTTCATGTGAACATCAACTGTGATTGACGTACTTCACAATTGGACAAATCAGAACAATACAGCTTTTTATATTCCTCGATTCAGAAGATAATCAGTATATGTCTTTACTGCGCCGCCCACTTGTTCTGATCTAACCTGTTATTAGGTCGGACGCAGCAACAGACTCACATAACCGAGCCGGTCAACTGGACTATATAATGAGGTACATCAAGAGGCCTGTACTCAGAGTCTCCCTCAGATCTTCTCGAAAAAGGTACGTGAGGCGCTTCGTCATTCTTTGTTAAAGATGCATTTTGAATTGATGAATTTTTCATTTCAGTGTAAAAATTCATTTTTTGTGTGTCATTTGGAGTAGGTTTTACAGTTTGGTTTACTTTGTATATAGAATGTAAATGAATTCTGTATTAGTTTATCTGTTGTATACGTATTTCTACTAGGTATGTGTAGGTCCGTAGTGTGTCTGCGTACTATTCATTTATGCAAGTATCACTGTACGTAGTATGTCAAAGTTCTATGCACTTCCACCCAGTGGCATGTCTATCTACTATATATATTCACGTCTGTACTATGTTTAAGGTACTTGTATAGTTAAGTCTGAAGTACTTAATCATCTTCTTAAAACTCGTAAAAAATGCAGAGAATTTATCCTCAAGAAAATGGGCGGATTTTACACCACACATCAGAAGTGATTACTAGTAATCTTCCTTGTGTGATTCATTTTTCAATAGTAGGTAAATGACCTAGAGATAGATTGACGATTCAGATAGATTCGTACCGGTGTTGTAAATTTTGTGAAATGCAGTTTATCTTACGGACTCGACTGTGTTCACAGAGCAGCAGACTCGAGACCATGAAGACTGTGATGCTGTTGCTGTTGGCTGGCCTGGCCGCCGCCGCTGATCGGGACTCCGTGGCCGCGCAACTGGGTTTAGCTGGATCACTCCCCGGCGTTGTTGAAAAAGAGGTTCGGGGGGTGAACTGACCTTAAACTTGCACTTATATCCCTTCAAATTTTCAAAAATATTCATGTTCTTTGTGCCTAAATTAACGAGGATATTTTTAAATTATTGAATTTTAATTACTACACGTGGTTCACTCATAAACTCATGAAAGCTTTGCAATTCCGAATCTGATGCATACTAATATTGCATATGTGTAGTTAAACGTCAAGGCTCAACCTGTTATGCATCTTTTCTCAACCTCATAGTTCTAAAACTTTTTGTAGTTGCTTATCATATTTTCAGTAGGTATTTTTCATCTTTCCAAAATGAAACAAATGCTGCAATCATAGAGCTGAACCAACTTGAAATCGTTCTATTTTTTAGTACATTTATTATTGTTGTCATTTCAGAGTTATAAGACATTTAGAATTACCATAATGGCAGAGTTATCGTTAATATAGTGATTATTATTGAATTATGGAGTTAAAAACCATTGCATAAACTGATTCATGGAGCTTGCTCTTGTAACTTTGGTTATAGTTTGATTTTTTTTACAGGTTCACAAATATTCATTAGGCATTCACGAATGCATTTTCATCACTGTAATGGAAAAGAACCTAACAGGACCTCTTTTGTTTCAACAATTGTACGGTTCTTGTAAAAATGAGATTGCCAGCTTGAAGCAGAACCTTTTATGTTGTGCGAAAGGATGACCAATATTATATGCATTATCATCACTGTTCTCTGGCTGATAACTGCATGTGATGATTATCCTCAAAATATTTCAAATGATTCCTTCTGTTCTCTTGCCAATTGTTATGAACTTCATCAATCTCAAAACTCCATTTGAATGCATATCAGACTGTCATATACTCTTTACACGGCCGTTTAAATCCAAAATTTGACATTCCCAAGGATTTGTATTTACCAATTGATATTGACATATAAATTTGTATATGATATGCAGTTGTATTTGATTGGTGTTTTTAATGCACACTGGAACATAACTTCACTCACAACACTTAAATAAAGAATTACAACAAAAATTCCATAAAGAATTACGTATTTCACATTTACTATATTCTAGTGCTCATAGATTTGATTAATAGTTCTGTACATCGACCGCCTGAAATTAAAAACTCAAACATCATCATGAATTCAAGTACTGATGGCATGCCCACCTAATATTTACCTCTGTTCCTTCGCAGGACTTATCCGCCGCTGTTATCCAGCTGCTTGCCGAGGAGGTGATGCAGGTGGGAACAATGTAACTAATTCGATAATGATTATTTCTCTCGTGCCCAGCGAAAGAAGTCAATTCGGGGCTGTAACATTCATTTCAAAAGTAGTATTTTAATTCCTATCAAGAGGTAATAGCTACACATTGATGGTAGTTTTTGTAGAAATTTCTATTTAACATGACTGATGCTGTTTTTTTTAATGTCTTCAGTGTTTCTATAGCAAGATAAGAGCAACTAATGCTCAAGTTTTGAAAACTCAGCTGTAGCGTCTGCACACATATACCAGGCTTGGAGTTCAAAACAACTAATATAACTGATAAAAATAATATTAGAAAAATATAAAACCAAATAGCTTATAAAACTAATATAACGTATGCAACCAATGTAACTAATATAACATCGGGAATGAAGGAATTAGAAAGGCCAGTTTCAGTAGATCATATACTGTATTTCTTTGATTTTATAGCAACTTTTTGTGTAAAAACATTAATCTATATTTTAATACGCTTAAAATTGAGTTCGTGGGTAACGCTCCTTTTCCGAGTTTGAGGTATCATGGAGACCGAATTCCTGAGTGTTACATCAAAAGATCGCCTTTACATGCATTCATATGTTGGGATTGGATAGGTTAGGATAGGTTAGGTTATAGCATAGGTTAGGTAATGTTGATGAAATTTTTCACGGGTTCACGGTTTTTTTATGTTTGACATATTATCAGGATAGGTTCGGTTAGGAGAGGATAGGTTAGTATATGTTATGTTAAGATAGGTTAGGTTAGAATACGTTATGTTAGAATTTGTTAGGTAATGTTGACCGATTTTTTTTTCCTGGTCCACCTAGCCTAACGATGACATTAGTTGAATTTAGGCTAGGATAGGATAGCTTAGGTTAGGATAGGATAGGTTAAGATATGTTAGGTTAGGACAGATTTGTAGATTTGATTAGCATAGGTTAGGACAATATAGGTTAGAACATGTTAGGTTAGAATATGTTATGTTAGAATTTGTTAGGTAATGTTGACCGAATTTTTTCACGTGTCCACCTAGCTTGTTGATGACATTGTCCGTGGAATTCCCACGGGTCCTGCTAGACTTAATTAGCCTTTTTGCATTTGCGCGCATGTTGAGTTGAATTTGTACAACTTTCATCCCCCAGGCGCCGGACGATATCGACGAGCTGAACGCAGGAGCTGAGAAGTTGGCTCTGTCCGCGTCCGCGAAGTTCCCAGGGGACTTGATAGGGCCGCAAAAGCAATCATCTATTCTTTTCGGTAATTATCCTAATACACGGAGCTATTGTTGCACACAATGATTATCGTTTCGAGCATTACTCGACTTAAAAACGGTAATTATCCAAATACACGGAGGTTATTGTTGGGTATGATGATTATCGTTTCGAGCATTACTCGACTTAAAAACGGTAATTATCCAAATACACGGGGGTTACTGTTGGGTATGATGATTATCGTTTCGAGCATTACTCGACTTAAAAACGGTAATTATCCAAATACACGGGGGTTATTGTTGGGTGTGATGATTATCGTTTCGAGAATGATTTGTTTTGACCACGGTGATCATCCTAAAACACTACGATTATAACTACATTCTGTGAGTGATGCTCCGAACGGTGATTATAACTACACTCTATGATAAATACTGCAGAAAGTAATTATAACTAGACTCTGTAATTAATACTCCAGAAAGAGATTATAACTAGACTCTTTGATTAATACTGCAGAAAGGGATTATACCTAGACTCTTTGATTAGATGGTGATTATCCTAAAACACGGTGATTATTGTTGCGTGCTATGATTATGAATGATTTAAAGTGATTCTTAGTAAAAACGGTGATTTTCCGTGCACTCGTAGAGAACGCTCTGAAATAATCCATATATTTGATAAGTATTTGTGAGTGTGATGTTTATTCATTAATGCAGAGAATGCTGTTGTACGTCATTATGGGAAAGTTCTGAAATATCAAATATGTGACAAGATTAAAAAATACATACTTCGAGAGGCTTTCTTTTTGTTATTCAGTAGCTTGCAGAATTGTGCCAATAGACGAAACGATCCTCATGCTACAACAGAATGATGGGAGTGCTTCCCTAGAGTGATGCTGCTGCTCCCATAGAGTGATGTTAATCCCAACCCAGAGTGATACTTTTGCAGCCCTTGAAGCATCTATTCCATCCCATTGTTCCTCTAAGTTGACGAACATTACTTCATATCACGTAATCACCTACGAAATAAAAAGCATAATACATTCCAGTTACCATTCATTTTTGTTCCGGGAATATCATGAAAACGAAATCCCTCCCCTGTGTTTTCTTTTAATTGCAATTTACTTTTTTAGTTTCTATGAATCTCGGGTTTTTTTTCAGGCCCAATACCTGACAGGAACGAGCTTGCCCTGGGACTTCTGTCACCTTGCTATGGCTCATGCTGGCTGGGGCACAGGGTGAGTACTTATTGTGCTAGGGCACGTACAGAGTACTCAATTCTCATGCAGATATCATGTACTGTCTTGGGACTACTCAGGTAGTAACAGAAATTGAGTCATTTAGTTTTTTGGTGATCAGCAATTTGACGGATAGGGTGGAGTGTGAAGAATCGAAAAGGTTTGGATCAGCAGAGAATGAAATCAAAAGGAGGGATGAAGAGAACTCATGAACAGGAGTTGATCAAAGACTTGAGAATGGATACAACGAAAGAAGAGCTGAGTAATTGTGAAGCATCTATGGGGAATGATGAAGTATGCACTCTAGACTGAGAGTAAATCATTCGGATGATTGAAACAATATTACATGGCAGTCAAAGTTGAGTTCAGATCACATCTATCACAAAATATACGGTAAGCGTGAACCATAACGTGCTGTCTAGCAAATCTTATGTTCAAGAGATGTCGCTGGTAGACGGCTGTGGTATACGGTTGAATGTTTAATTTTTGGCAGCTGTGTAATTAGTAAGTCATTATATCAACATCAACTATGGCAAAATTCAAGTTTTGAAACATACATTCCATTTAAACATAAACCTAAAACTTAAATTTTAGATCATAAAATGTAGATGTGAGCATGACTGACATTCCCTTTTCCCCGTTTTAAATCTACGCTATGAAAATGTAAACATGGAAGAATAAGCCATGCCAAATTAATTTTGTCATTCTATTATTATCAACAACACTCCAATTGATGCAGGCATCCCAGAAATACCATCTTCAATACTATAAGCATCATCTGCCCTCCCTAAACCATTACCATGTCCCACACAGAGAGGCTACTGCACCTTCTGGTGGGCGGGGTGCGGGTGGGGGAGGCCTCTCTACTACGCCCACGGCTGCTGCGGCTCCTACTGCAGGTGCTGCTTCTACGGCTACGTCTTCTGAGGCTCCCCTGCCCTCCTGCTTCTGCTGGGAAGGATTCTACTATCCTGCGTGCTCTTAGGATCCAGCATCCTGCTCTCCTGCGTGTTCTTGGGGTCCAGCGTCCTGCTCTCCTGCGTGTTCTTGGGGTACAGCGTCCTGCTCTCCTGCGTGTTCTTGGGGTCCATCATCCTCCTCTCCTGCGTGTTCTTGGGGTCCATCATCCTGCTCTCCTGCGTGTTCTTAGGGTCCAGCGTCCTGCTCTCCTGCTTCTGCTGGGAAGGATTATACTCTTTTGCGTGTTCTGGGGCTCCAGTATCTTGCTCTCCTACTAGTTCTGGGAAGGATTCTACTCTCATACGTTTTCTGTGACTCCAGCATCCTGCTCTTCGGCGATATCTCTCAAAATTGAAAACAGAGATACCTTTTTTTGAGATACTCCCTCTATGAATGTGTACAGAATATTGAAAATCATATATCAAAGTTTTACTGCGAAAATAATATTTTTTCTCTGTGTGTGAGTGACGAATAATCCATTATTTCCCGACGCAACGTCACGTGTGTGACGGTTATTTCTTGTTATTTCCGGTTATTTCCTGTTATTTCTGGTTATTTGCTGTTATCTCCTGTTATTTCCTGTTATTCCATGGCTCTTAAACTTACCTCCTTCCTTTCTGAAGTGGGTTTGAAATGAAATAAACTCATTGTGCTGTTCAAGTTGCGTTCTTATTACCTTTTTGATGAGAGTTACACCTTGTTACAAGGCTTTCCATGTACAAACATAAGATGATAACGAACAAGTTCACTTGAGTCACTAGAAGAACGAATAACAGCGTTCTGTATTTTTAATAAATGTTTTCAAAGAAACCTTGCCCATACTTAACAAAACTAACTGACTCTTAGCAACGTTTTTTTTTTAAATACAAAACAAACGAGTTTTATAGTTCTGACATCTTTCAAACATTTAGTTAAGTGTTATTCATTTTAATAATTTCAAAGCGTTCAAAGTTACGAATTTCTAAACGTTTGAGAGACGGTCACAGAAATTAGCTACTGTATGAAAGTCACTCTATACCTTGACGACGTTGCCTGAAATTTCACCTAGTGAAATCAGAATATGAAATGCATTAAGCTCAAATGGAAATATTCTCTAGTTTCAGCTAAGGGAATAAACAGATATTTTTTATGATTATTTTTAAACTTTGGTGTCTAGGAAATAATAGCAGCTCTCTTTGATCAAAATTTTCTTAAGCAGAGCCTTGCAAGTGTTCTTCTACTCAACTTTTGACACCTATCATTTCAGTCAAAATTTTTCAAATTTTGCTAAGTCCCTTCACTAAAACATCGAAAGTCAAGTTTGAATAGCATTCTCGACTTGTGCGTAGATCTTCTTTGAGTGAATTATTCCCGTACGTTTGAGGCATAGAAATAAGAACAAATAATATATCAACTGTGTTACTTCAGTAACTTGTGCGTTGGCATATTCTCATCCGACCCTGCCAAAGAAACAGTTCTTTTAAATTCATATCCCAAGGCTTAGGTTCAGAGGGAGATTTCATAACAATAATAACTTTCCTCGATTACATTTTTCTGAAGAATCGTAGAATGAATTTTATGTGCATATTTACTATTCCTTTAGATTATTATTTGACTCCTTAAAAAGAATTAGTTTTCAGTCGCACAATAGAATTTTCAGACGTTATTTTCACAAAATATTTTCAAAAAATAGAGATGACTTTCTTAATTAAACTGTTATTAATTTCTTCACCAACTGGTTAAATTATAACGTTTATTTTTTTTTCTGCTTTGCTTCACCCAGAGGAGCTCTTTAAAATTTGCATAATAAAAATCTGCATACATTTAAATTATCTACTTCAATATTTTGAAACCAGTGAAATAACTCTGAATAACCGGAACCTAGGATTGTGGTTCCAATATTTGCTGTCTTTGGAAAACAAATTTGAATCGACGATACTCAAAAAATTCAAATTTATTGTGAAAGGAAGGATTACACTTCTCAATTAGTGAAAAGTAGTTTCCAATTGATTTCCACCTAAATGGCTGTTCAGGGATTTATGCTGAAATATTAGGAGAAAAGTATCTAGAAGGAAAGCAAATGTTACGAACCGCTTCAGGACATCCTGAGCTGCTGATTTTCATTATTCTGTCCGTCTTGGTTACAAAAGACGTGAAAACCTACTACCCGGAAACCTGGTTACCTTCCCGGAAACCTGGTTACCTTCCCGGAAACCTGGTTACCTTCCCGGAAACCTGGTTACCTTCACACCTCAAACTAGTTACCTGTTTATAGGAAATATTTTACTCATATATAAAAAATTGCTGCAGCTCTGATACATTGCGCAAACATATTTGTTGAACGTAGAACAGCACTACTTTTTCGAAACTATTGTTTTAGCAATACACACATTACTTTATAATATTGATTACAAAATTCAATTATTCCTCAAAATTATAGATGAAACTTTGTATGTTTAAGAAATTGTTGAAAATCGTTGACTTATTGGTATTGCCTGTTTGATGTTTTTGCAAATCGCCTCCGTGGTTCTAATTAACCCCCAATTTAACCTAATAATACCCGTTGTGATTTCCATTTCTCTGTCACGCTCATAAGGATAGTTATAATGACCGTATCTGTGATGAGATTTCACCAGCGCACAAGTACAAGAATATTTTTTACGACGGATACTGTTAGGATGGATATATTTGTTTGTCATCCACATCTAAACAATTTCTTCAAGAAAGCAATGGAGCTGATAAATCTCGCTGAGGGTTCCGGTCGTGTGAGACTGACGTCACAACCTCCAGCTTTTGTGCATGTCCTACTCCTGTCGTGATCACGCGGCGGAGTATGAACGAAACCACTATTGAGGCGTCAACTCATTCGTCAGATAGAAGTTATAGTATAGCAGTAGTTGATATAACAGGGAGTTATAAAAAAAATTAAGAAAGAAGTTACATAGTGGTAATTAATATTTCAGAGAGTTATAATACATTTGTCAGAAAATAGTTATGTAGTAGTAATTAATATTTCAGATAGTTATAAAGCATTTATCAGATAATAGTTATGCTGTAGGTAATATTTCAGATAGTTATAGCAGCTTCAAACGCCAATTTTTACGAATTTAGGATTTACCCAAAATTAGGTGAGCTACTTCCCCAGCTATTGAAATTCAAAATATATATATACAGTGACTGAAATTCAAAATTCCCCATGGTGCGATAATTTGCTTACATTTAATTGCACTCACTCATTTTTATTTTTGAACAAATACTTAAGACCTTTTTAAGTAAAACGTTGGCTCAATTTTAACTTAATTTTTCTTCAATTAATTTAACTCGTTGACTGACTCCATTTTTTCTTCCAATAATTCAATGCATCTTGTCTCAACTTCAACATATTAATCAGCAAATTAAATGGACAATT
>JACJUY010006771.1:1327-16699 GCA_014220935.1 Platorchestia sp. MABIK
AGCCGCCTGGAGGCGCGCATGTGGCGCCTGTAGCAGTATGGATGGCAGTAGCCCTGGTGGCTGCAGATCATGTTGAAGGAGGATGCGAGGCGGATGACGGGCTTCAGCCACGGCATGTGCGTCATCAGCCGCTGCTCCTCCCCCTCCTGCAGGGGGCTGTCCGGCAGGTCGTCCGTGCTCAGGGGCCCGGGGGACTCCTCCCCCCCAGAACCCCCCTCTCCCACCTCCTGCTCCGAGGTGTCAGACTTCTCCGACACGGCTGACACCTTCCGCCGCGACCTGATGCTGTCCGACCGCTTCATCGCTGAGCCCACCCAAACACAGTACAATTAATACTTTTAAACTATGTTAAGTAAACCAAATTGTTGAGTAATTTGGTAAGTAGTAATTGCTGTTAAATTACCAAATTGCTAGGTACTCTCAAACATGTTGCAATTAAAACCTTAAAACTATGCAACTGCTAACAAACAGTAAAATGATTTTGAACAAGTCGCAATTAAAACCTTTAAACTATTCAACTACTAAGAAACTGTTGACACATTTCCCGCTACGTGCTCCACCGGTGGCTACGGAGGGGATTTTCATAATGCTGCTGACCGACCAATAGTTGCAAACCCAATGTTCATAAATACTTAATTAAAGATAAATGAAGACATGATCCACTTAATGTTTGCCATTTTTAAAATGGCATACTACAGTTGACTTTAAATTCGAGTTGAGTATTGAACTTCAGTTCAGGTCAAGGTGTTAAATAATTTTAAAACTTCGAACAATTTAAAACATTCGAGCAATTCAAGCATGTAAAAAATAAGATAACGGACTAAAACAATTTAAACAGTATAACAAACGCAAACAACTAAAATTATTAAACAAATCAAACAATGAGGACGAGTTGCACTGTTGTAAAATTTGAAATGATTTAAAAATTTTAAGCTAATTAGAAAGTTAAACGATTCTAACAAATTGAATTATTTCAGCAATTTAAAAATTAAACAATTAGAATAACTTGAATATTTGAACAGTTTAAGCATGACACGATTTGGCATTTTAAACTATTGGAAAATTAACAATTTAATAAATTTTGCGCAGATTAAGAGATACAAAACATTGATTTCCCCATGCAGTACATCAACAAAATCATTACTTAGAAGAGGCTCGGGTGCAACTGCAGCTACAATGAAAAAGAGCATGGCCGGCCACGTACACGAAAGAAGAAACACACTTCTTACAGTGGCCATACTCCTCAAATTCATGTAATTTTTTCTCTTACAGGGGAATTTTACCTTTCAAATTTTACCTTTTCACCTTTCATTTTTGCTTCAGTGTCAGGAAAATATACACGTAAGTATATTGAAATCGTGCACACCTCCAGCTTGCAGCATTGCGGCGGTGTCGCCATTATACATCATTGTAAATTATTACAATGCTTTTCAATGTTACTTTACATCATGAATTAACCGTAAAGTGACATCACATGCAGACGTAGACACAATGAGTTAGCACAACTGAGTGATCAGCATCAGATACTCGGGTTTGGTAAGAGCAGAGCGGAAGAAGCCTCACAGAAAAGTTTAAGCATAACACGTTGCTTGCGATACGACCCATCGATGGGTCGTTTGAAAAATTTCAACAACATTTAAAATTATTGGTGTTTAATGGACCCGGTTAACATTGGTGTTTAATGGACAAGGTTAATATTGGCGTTTAATGGACCCGGTGAATGCTTCCTGTTTCCAAAATTCTTGCTACAAATGACTTTAAATTTGAGTTGAATCCTGAACTCCAGTTTAACCCATCGCACACAAGGTGTTAAAAACAAGCCAGGCATGGAAGTCATCACACACACAGCAGGAGTGGGCAACTCACGGCTCACGTGCCAAATGCGGTGCGCTGACTACCTGTTCCTGTATTAGGAACAAGTTCTTGCTCAACTAATTCACAGTTATTTATTCCAAGCCTTTCAAAAACGAAAAATATTTCTACCCACACACTCTTAAATATATTTTGAAATGTTAAATCAAAATCCCACAAATGTAGTAATGGCACAAGGAGCATTTTTATTACCGGGAACTAGTATACGTAGTAAATGACCCGCACCACTGTGAAGATTAAGGGAATATGTTCTCAAACAGTGGCTTGGCACGTCGAAGATCATTTTGTTAACACGTTGGTCACGATGTAAACCGCCAGTGTTCACGGAGAAAATTTTCATAATGCTGCTGACCGACCAGTAGTCGTGAACTCAATTTTTATAAGTAGCTGAATGAAGGCATGAGCCAGTTCATTTTTGTTATTTCAAAATTACTCTCTAAAATTGATTTTAAATTTGAGCTGAATATTTAACTTCAGCTCAACCCGTCGCGGTCAATAAATTTGAGTTGAATATCAAACTTCAGTTTAACCCGTAGTGGTCAGTAAATTTGAGTTGAACGTTGCACTTCAGTTTAAAGCCCTATCGATTGACATATTCGCCATTCCTGTCCCTCTATAACTGTGGGAGGAGATACAATGCAATTGACCCATCGCGGCCAACGTGAGAAATTCGGCCGCTTTTGGCACGCACCGCTGCTGAGTTGCCCACTCCGGCAGCACACAAAGTTTACACCCACAGTCCGTGTCTGGCTCCTTGGACTTGCGCTTGAGCTTGAAGGAGCGCCTCTTGAAGGACGAGTTGGGCTGGGATGAGGACTTCTTGCCGTAGAGGTTGGCTGCTCGCACCACCGCCTGCCCCGCGCGCCGACGCTCCTCCTCCCAGTGGGTGCTCTGTGGGTGGTAGTCGGGGGTCACTTTACTTTTAACTGACAATTTTTTTAAGGGTCAAACTCTTTAAAAGACATCTTTTAATGGGAAAATTATTTAAAAAACAAACTTTTTTCAAACACAAACTTTTTACAGTTAACTTTTTAATGGACAAACTTTCTTAAATGACAACTTTTGACCCGGACAAGCTTTTCAGTGGATAGACTAGTTTTCAATGGATAGAAAATGGACAAACTTTTTCTGGACAAACTTATTGACAGGCGAACTAACCGAGCGTTTTTGTCGTCTGCAGTTATGAAATCAATTCATTTCTATACAATGTTGGGGCACTGTGAAGTGGTTTAGCATTGATATTTTCACCTTGTGTAGCCATTGTGAAATTTAATTTTTTTAACGCATGTCGACCCCATTGAAAGTATTTAGTTTCATTCGAACATCGTAAATACGACAAAACTTGTTTACACCGCGTAACGCGTGTTGTAACAGCGGGAAATGAGTTAAGCCCGAGAAAAAAACTTTTCACGATGTTGAAATAACCACGAAATAATGTACAGTTTGCCCCGTGCACCTCACCGAGAAATAATTTAAAATTTCCACAAATGTAGCGCACAGTGTATTAAGGCGTAGACTACAACACAGCAACAGTTTGTAATCGTAGCCAGGCGCTACTAGAGGCCATATCAGCACCAATGAGTGAAAAATCATACAAGCAATTGAAACAATGTATTTACCCCAAGCGCTACAACAGTAAATTGTTTCTTAAATCTAATACACACAATGGACATGTTTGAGTGTAGCTGTATGTGGTTCCATTGCAGCTCAGTTTCATTTCTAGATTTCTTTTCACAAAAATGATACGAAATAACATTTGAAAATTAGGCAAGATTTTTTAGTGGTCATGAGAGCCCACGGGTCCCGTTACAAGGAACACTTCATACCACTGAAATTCATAGAAATTCCTAGACCACGCACACACACGCTCGCTGGAACCAGACTCTTACGCCACAAAAAACTGTTCTAATATTGTCATTTTCTATTTATTATCAACTAATAACCAATTTATAACCATAATTTTTTATTATTATTATCATTATTATTATTATTATTGAACACGCCACGTAGAATCACATACTATTCAAGTTCATTTCCATTTTCGATGAAGATAAAAACAGGCAAGACTTATTTGGAACCTAAGTATAGAATTTTTCACATCTTCCTTATTCGTATAAAGATTATTCAACACTAAAAAAGAAGGATATGAGAAATAATCATAAACAACCTGTCTTATAATACTTTATTCTAGGGCAAAATACGTTTGCGGCATTATCAATTTATGATTAATTTATTTTTTTTTAATTTGCTAATTTATTAATTTCAGATCCACTGAGCACACACACAATACGCATCTCCTCCACACCCACAGCACACACATTATTCCCACCCTCACACGTAATACACAGACACACCGTACACATCACACACACACGCCACACACCGCGAGCGTGGTGCTGCTGCTGGCGACGCTCTCGTTGTCGGCCTCGTGCAGCGCGAAGCTGATCTTCCTCTCGGAGGAGTACGCCTCTGTGGGGACACGTACACGTCATACACGTACACGTCTTACATGTGCGCGTGGAAATACGTGCTGCACGTGAGGGTTATCTCGTGAACGCACGTGTACAGGATACACGTGCTGCACGCGGAGGCAATGTCTTGCACGTCGTACACGCGCGCGTGAGAGGTAAACCTACGTGTTGCACGTGAGGGTACCTACATGGCATCAAGCACGTCGTACACGTGCGCGTGAGTAAGGCGCGCCCACGTGCAGCACGTGATGAAGTATTCCCTCCGTACGCTCGATTACTAGCAGAAAAAAATAACCTAAGACGGTATTGGTTTTATATTTTATGAATATATCAATAAACGTATATTTCATGATAAATAAGCAATAGATATTACAAATTTTGGATTCTGAACAAATATTATTATAAAAAACGCATTTGTACAATCTCGATGACTTCACGTAGTCGGATGAAGAATGGACACATTAAGAATATCTACCTTATATTTCAACAGACTAGGTCCTAATTAACTGCACTAACTGCCGGGCTAGTGAGTGTTGAATTGAGACCTGTTATACAGCCGCCTTAGCAGATAAAGGCCTAGCAAACCACTACATTAACAGAAAAATGCTTAACAAACAACAACAAACAATTGAATTAGCAAAAAATGATTTGCACACAACCGCCTTAGCAGACAAATACCTTGCAAACAACTGCTCAGGCACACAAATGCCTAGCTAACAACTGCCCTATCAAACTACTACACAGGCAAATAACTACCCTATCAAACTACTACACTATAAAACAACTGCCTATGTAAACAAATGGCAAAGCAGCATATACCTCATCAGATGAGCACACAGCTCCCGCACCAGCATCACCACACAGACAGGACACCCGAGGCCTCTCATAAAAAGCCTACTAGAATATTTAACATAGAACAAATCTTAACAAAAACTGACGTGCAAGAGTGTCATTTGCGAGCACCAAAGGGAAGATAAGTTCTCGTTGAAGTTATACATGAGAGTTTAGTTAAGTAAAACACAAACGAAACGGACTCATTATAAAATGATAATGACTATGAATCATCAGACGCACGAGAACACACACGGAAAATCGTGGGCTTTTTTTTGTCTAAATTGCTTATCGAAAAATAATGAACATGTTCAAGCTCTCCTGAACAAAGTCCTCAAGAGTACGAAATCAAACTGAGTTTCGAGTAACTTTCAAAGTTCTGTTTGCTTATTTACTTATTTATTCTATTAATTTAACGTTCTATTTATGTCATCCAGTAGACAATGAAATAAGCGAAACGTTTGCAAACGAAATGTCAACACACTTCAGCGTCGTAAGTGGTACTCGCAGGGCACTATTCCAACACTTGGCTTTGAGGCAATGCCAGACTAGAATACACACAACTCCATCCTCAGCGCAATATCACACACATAATGATGAACAACTACCAAGATACTGATGTACTATTGCCAACACAACCACACAGGTGTACAGCTACCATCATAATCACACAGGTGTACAACTACCATCATAATCACACAGATGTACAACTACCATCATAATCACACAGGTGTACAACTACCATCATAATCACACAGATGTACAACTACCATCATAATCACACAGATGTACAACTACCATCATAATCACACAGATGTACAACTACCATCATAATCACACAGATGTACAACTACCATCATAATCACACAGATGTAGAACTACAATCATAATCACACAGATGTACAACTACCATCATAATCACACAGATGTACAGCTATTCATCACAAAAATGCATGATTCAATGGGCCCCATAATCTTTCAAACTCAGGTACCATTACATTTACTGTATCTCTCTTTGAATTTTGCCAAAGAAATGTGCTACTCTCTGACTGTTGCCTGGTCAAAGGACCAGGCTCCCGATTACAACTCCGATTACAACTGTGAGACACAACAGCAGCGCTAAATGTGCCACCATCAGACGCTACCAGATCAAAAGATCGTATGTGAGGCAAAAGAGTAACATATCAACCAACCTCTGCCAACATCCAGTTTTAACAAAACAGGTTGGCGAGATCCGACGCTACACCCCAGTTCAAGTTTTTCAATGAGGCAGCTGTGATTTTTGCTGTCCAAATATTGGTCTCGCAAAGGGTGCTAAAACTATAGATACAACAGCGAAAACGTTAAACTCGGCAACAGTGCTAGAGATGCTATTTACAAATATGTACAACTCAATGTCCATAGAAGACCTGTTTAAAAAATACTATGAGCAAAGGCAAAAGGGGTTCACAACAAATTAGCAGGAGGTAGAAGAGTAAATGCAACATAAAATGCAAGATTGAAAAAACCAAAGCCAACAATAATACAGAAGGAAAACTAGGTACATGACATTGTAAAGGTTACTGTAGCTGTACAAACTAGTTGTTACTTGTCGTAGAAAGGTTACTGTAGCTGTACAAACTAGGTACTTGAAATAGAAAAGGTTACTGTAGCTGTACAAACTAGGTACTTGAAATAGAAAAGGTTACTGTAGCTGTACAAACTAGGTACTTGAAATAGAAAAGGTTACTGTAGCTGTACAAACTAGGGACTAAACACCGCACTGTAGAGAGCATTGTCGCTGTATAAACAATTCTTGCTTAGATCCGAGGAGCAGAAAGCTTCTAAGCACAAGTAGAAAAGCAAACTCCGCTCTATCTTATTGTATTTATATTGACTTTCAATACTCGTCAGAACGTGTTTTGTATCACCTTCCATTAAACCTATGTCTGTGCTTCTGATAGCGTAATGGTGGATGAGGTCGGTATTTTGACATGGTAGGGTTGCAGGTAGAAAGTTGTAATCTAGGTGAGTGCAATGTAGCCATTGAATAAGGAATAGGAGGCTCTTCAGTGAAAGCTTATTACGCTCATAGCTTCAATGCATTTACAATATCGAACAAAACGAGCTACCAGGAAGCTCGGGCTATAACCTCCGAGAACCAGCTCGAGGTCTTCTAATTTACATGGCACTCAGATATAAGATAGATCGCAACTCAATTCTGATACATTTAAATCAACAAATTTACGAAGACAGTCTACATATTTAACATTAAATTTTCATTCATTCGATTTTATGTGATAGTTTCAAGGTCTGAAATTGCGATTATAGATCCTAAAAACGATGACAGAGGTGAGGCAGCTGTGAGGGGCGACTGTGAGATGGGAGCCCAGTCAACTGAACCCCAAAACCAGGGCGTCTGGGGCGATATGAAGACGAGGCGATGAGAAGACGAGGCGATGAGAAGACGAGGCTATAAGAAGACGAGGCGATAAAAAGACGAGGCGATAAGAAGACGAGGCGATAAGAAGACGAGGCGATAAGAAGACGAGGCCCAAATGAACAGGGTTCACACAACCAGAGTATCTGCTAGACGGCCAACTGTTGAAAGCAAACACAGCAGGTCCGCAGGGCTGTCCACGAGGTGCAGGTGACGCGTCTGACGAACACATTGGATGACCTCTATCTTGCTGACGAACACATCGGACGACCTCTATCTTGCTCACGAACACATCGGATGACCTCTATCTTGCTGACGAACACATCGAACGACCTCTATCTTGCTGACGAACACATCGGACGACCTCTATCTTGCTGACGAACACATCGGACGACCTCTATCTTGCTGACGAACACATCGGACGACCTCTATCTTGCTGACGAATGCTACCGAGAGTGCAGTTCTTTCCTCATAGCCGCGAGACTGAAATCACAGATGTCTTAAAAGAGACATATGCACATGCAGCCGCATGCTGAATGCCAGCTGCATTCGACAGCTGAAGTTGATTAACTGACGAACGGTTATGTTGGTGTAGCTAAACGATGCATTCGGTCGGCTTCACTAGTAAGTACACATTTAACCTATGCTAACTTGTTTACCGCACTCATGATCTTACTGCGCTACAACACAGAACTGTATGGACAATCTTTACACGTCTGAATGCTACTATCCCCTGACAAAATAAAGCTCTTTATTGGCAGTATACAGTTTTACATCTCTAACAGTACACGTACAGTAGAGAGCCGTGGAAACTTCAATTTTCATATTATAATAAGCCTTTGAGGTCCTTGCGCTGCTTCCGCCAAGCCAACTTTAATTTGACAGCGAGAGTCGCTTGGGCTGCGACTTGTATAATAATAAACTCAGTTAACAACTTTGGTCTAAGATAATTTAGTTGTGAAACTCGCATACAATTCTCTAACACACACAAATACAACGAGGGGCCTGATTTCTGAGATTCCTGAGATGTAGTTTGGAGCATAGCTCCAGGCCACGATGAGTTGCCGCCTCACAGGCAATAAGACGACGAGGACGAGTTACGTTGGGGCACCTCTGAGTTCCATGCCTGTGTGCCAGACTCGAAGTTACTCAAGAATCATTCTTAGTTATTTCTTCCAGGTACGCTGTTCATCAGCCCAGCGAAACTTGAGGTGCCATGCACAATGCGCCTCCTTCCTTCCCTGCTCCCGACCCGCGCTTCGTGAGGCGGCATGGAACGCTGGCGTCGCTCTAAACTTGCTCCGAGTGTGGACCAGATCGTGCAACAAAAAGTGTTGTTTCTCATGTGTATTGAATTTGGGCTACATAGATTTGCAACGTTTCTATTTAACACAAATTAAATCCTCAACAGAAACAACACTTTGTGTTTCACTGTGTGGTATCAAGCTACACGATTCGGCTTGCGCAACAGACCGAATAAGTACACTTCGAGCACAACCTGCTGGCGAAAGTGAAACTAAATTTGAGCGCAATATGTGGTTATGTGTACAGACGCAGCGGTCGCAGCTTTGTCGACACAGCAAAGGAAAAAATTACAACAATTATTAAAATGTGAAAACAAAGCTACCAAGCCGTTGAGTTTGAATTTCACATGACTTCACCATTTTCTTAGCTCATACATCATGTTATGTTTCAGTGAAATTGACTAATGTTTACATCATGAATTAACCGTAAAGTGACATCACTTTACGGCTTGTTTTTAACAACTTGAGTTTGTTCGTCCTAGGGTAAGCAAAAACGGCCGAAACCACAACAAAAGCCAAAAAAGTAGCAACTGACACCCCGAAGAGAAGGCAGTTTGTTTCTGTTCCGAGTTCTTGTTCCGATAATTTTGGCACAAACTCTAACAGTCGATTTAAATACCAAAAGGATTTTTCCACGAATGATTTCAAAAACCCAAACATTCATCATTTTTGTGAGATTGAATCGTAAAGGTTGTGGGTCACAAGGAAAATTTTTTAAATTTCCGTCATCTTAGAGACAAATTGGGACAATTGTTAAATGAAGGTCTATGACCAATGAATATTGCAAAATAGCTCCTACAATATGAATCGCAAAAGAAATTTAAAAAACACAGAAATTAATATTTTTGGAAAGATAGTTGGCGCTGCAGGACTCTGCGAATGATCCACGAGTGTATTATGGTGTCCGGGAATCGCTTATATGTTAAAAAAATAGGACACGGCCCTCGAAATCACTGAACTGCTTTAGAAGTCACTGAACTTATTCGGCCCACATGTACATAGCTATAATCAAATTTTACCTTTGTGTCAAACTTGAGAAACAAACTACTTCTGTATCGCTTGTGATAAACAAATTGTTTAAGTTGTTTAAATTTTTTAAATTGCTTAAATTGTTATGCTCATTCAGAGACGAGTGGTATATTTTGACTACTGCAGATTGGTCCTGTATTAATGTTAAGTACCAGACCTGCATTGATGTAATGGGCGGTCATTTTGAACTGTTCTTGTAATTTCAAATCCGTAATTAACTCCATGCAATAAAATGAGCTTAAAACACCTAAGATTGTGGGAACTGGCCTCACAATATTAAGGTAAGCCCTACTCAACTTTGAGACTCGGTTACTCGAAAAGAATGAACGTATAGATTTTTACTTATTCGTAAAGCCGTTCTTTAAGGTTCTCCATCTACAGTCAAAGAATGTAGCATTAGTTTCCGAACACCTTGTGTTAAAGAGACACATCCAATTTTGCATTATCTGTGCTTTATAAAGATACGCGTCCGTCCGTTAACCTTCAAAAACATCACAAGATCACGTCAGGTCTGCAGCACAGACACACCATTCAACAATTTCGCACCTGTCAACAGGTACATTGGAAACGAGATCTAAAACACGTTTCCTGTGTTCGTTAAAAACACATAATAACTTGCTTGTGTTGTTGAACATCCCGGTACCGAATACCGCCATTTGTGACGGCCGCATACGATAGATGGCATACACACATTTTTTTCCTTTAGCAGCCGAATGTGCTCACTTTGAAATTTCAGACTATAATGAAAGTTTTGTTTATTATTTAATGAAAATTTAGCGAAACAGATTTATCCAATCATCCATATAATCACATTGTCATCAATGAAAACTTTCCATCTTTCTTTAAGCTTTTTGGTACCTCCTTCGTAAATTTTTCTGGCTTTGACTCGAAATAAGAATGAGCTTTGTTTCAGCCTCATCTCATCAAGTAAGCCTTTGGCCTGATATACTATTTTGTAAGCGTCCAGAGAGATGGTAATCTGTTGGAGCAAGATCGGGACAATATGGCGGGTGAATCCAAACATTTCGTAACCGAATTCTTCAATGCGATCCTTAGTCGCAGTTGGAGTGTGGGGTCTGGAGAATGTTTTCGGATCTACAGGAGAATACTTTCGGATTCTGAATCCGAATAACCGTCAGGGTTCTTCCACGTCGGTTACTCCTGTTCTAATCACATCAAGGATGAAGAGTAGGCTTTGACCTCCGGATAAGCCATTGTCTTTTACGTTTAACACTATTGTTTATCATTACAGCATCCATATTTCATCTCAAATAATCATTCTGTTTAAAAATTATATTTCAGGTCGACGAGAACGCAGCGGGACACAGCAGTCCACACGTTGTTGACGATTATTTCCAGGCTTGGTAGATTGTTTTCAGGCGTTGTTGGTGATTATTCTCAGCCTTGGTAGATTGTTTCCAGGCGTTGTTGGCGATTGTTTTCAGCCTGGAAAATGGGTTCCTCATTTTTCAGCCTTGGAGACTTGACCAAGTCGCACCATACGTGGTCACGTGGCTCTCATTAAGCTCCTCGCTCAGTTCTTCAGTCGTTTTGGAAGGATCGGCATCAATGACAGCTAACAGTTCCTCTGAATTGAGTCTTTTGGAGCGTCCTTTTCTTGGCTCATCCTTTACACTGAAGTTTTCTTTTTTGAAATGTGAAAACAATGTTCTACACGTCTTTTCGATTACCACATCATTTCCATAAGTGTTCTTGAGCGATGTTGCTGTTGAACTTGCTGTACTTTCCTTCTGAAATTCATACAGCAAAATATGCCTAATGTTCTCTTGGCTTAGAGTGTACATTTGGACCAATAATAGTTACTCACTAAAACAACGGTTACCAAATCTTCAAGAAAAAATATTTTAATGATTTATATGGACACACATCTGCCATTTATAAGTTATATTGATATTATCATGCACTAAAATTATGAATCATGGAACAGAACTTTCGTCACAACCTGGTATAAAATTTGACATACAACACGGTGCGCCTACTCTGCACTGAGCTCAACCCAGTCCAACATTTTCGCCGGAGCATGCATGTTTTTCGACGCTTAAGCAATTTTATTACTTGGGCGGCGAAAAACATCCATGCAGACGGCGAAAAAGTTAAACTGGGAACATACGGAGGCAAAAATTCGTTGTAGCAAAAATACATGGCAGCAAAAATTCGTATAAGCACAAGATTTGAAGAAGTATAAGTACAAATTGCCATATATTTCATTTGCATCAAGTACTGCCTATCATTTCATTAACAATCGTCACTAAAGAAATGAGTTACAACAAATATATTTCATCGTTATTTTACGAGTCCCCAAAATAGAAACAGTTCAACGTCCAAGTGGATTTTTGGTCTACTATCATTAGATACGTAGAAATTAACAACTATAATAGTTTTACTGTGATAAGTTAATATAGAATAGGCCTGTTGAAGCTATTCATGTTTCGAAAATAACCAAGAAAGATTTTTGCCAGTCTAAATAACGCCATTTTTGTAGGCAAGTGAGCAGAAATTATCTAAATACCACCTCTATTTTCGCATCATTTAATGAAGAAAAGCGTTCATTTTCGCACTATTCGTCTGCAAGACGTACTTTCTTTCGCATCATTCTTTCAATAAACATCACCATTTCACATTGAAGAGACGCCTCAATTTTCGTATGACATATCCATGAAACGCTGCCATTTTTACATCCATTATTATAGAACTTTCTACAATATTTCCTTCAGAAAGTTATTTTACGTCCGTAATTTTAATAACATCTCTTTTCTTCACGTCCATTATTGAAGATATTCCGCTATGTTTACATGCTTTCTTTGAAGCTACGCCGGTATTTGCACAACGACCGTGTCAGAGAGGCCTACCATGTCAGAGAGGCCTCTACTTTCGCACCACCACAGCTCGTCTGGACTGACATCATAGGAGTGACAACACCCGGCGGTGCATCCTCTAATAAATCGTCTCTATTCAGGTGGTTAAATTTATAAACTAAGGTTGCTTTATTGCTGCAAAACCAGTTTAAATCAAAAGTCTCTACAAATTATCAAATTGAAAGATCTTATCTAAAAAGTATTGCTAATTTAGTACTAAAAACACTAAAAAGAATATTCTGAACGAAATGTAAAAATTTTGCACTACCATGTAAAGAAAATTTCTGGAAAGCAAAAACTAAATTTATCTTAAAAATTATGACCATTGATGAAAATGTGAACTGTAACTTCAGCATCGCGGCAGGTCGCACTCTTGTTAGCCGTAAGTCTACGAGTAAAAATATACTATTTCTATGGACAATATTCGACAGCCACGCGGCGCTCAGTAAAGCCAGCTCACAGACAAAGTTGAATACACGAAAGCAACGGCCTATTTTTACAGTTATGCACAGCCTATTGAAGCGAAACTACGTTTCTTTCCAACACAAAACACACTATGGATAGAACCTGCACAAACGAAGAAGCGTCGTATAACGCCAGTTTATGAAAGAACAAAAACCGCGAAGGCCCACCCAAGAAAGACGGAAGGCAAAACTCAATAAGCCGTGCAGTAAATCTCGTTTCCTTTCCTACACAAAACACGTTCAAATATCGCAAGAAAGACGGAAGGCAAAACTCAGTAAGCAGTGCAGGGACCTCGTTTATTTCCCTCACAAAACACGCTCAAAAATCGCAAGAAAGACGGAAGGCAAAACGCAATATGCACTGCAGTGAGCCTCATATACTATCCACACAAAACACGTTCAAAAATCGCAAGAAAGACGGAAGGCAAGAGTTGAGAAGCAGTGCAGTGTACCTCCCAGCTCGGCAAATACACGCATCTTGCCCCGACACAGAGGTGTGCACACAATGGAAGGCTTACGTGCGTGGGCATCGGCGATGCTGTGCAGGGACTGCGCCGACGCGTGGGGCAGCCCGGCGGAGGAGAGCGCTATAGAGCACCTGCGCCCCGTCGTCTCTCGCACGCTCAGCCCTCCTGACTGGGGCGGCCAGCCTAGCGGGCAGACGGGGCTGTCGGCACGGGCTACCTCTACCGTAGTCCACGCCGGCATTATTTGGTCCAGGCCGTGATCTTTTAGTCCAGGACGTGATCATTTAGTCTAGGACGTGATTATTTAGTCCAGGAAGCGATCATTAAGCCCAGGCCATGATTATTTAGTCCAGGCAGTGATTACCATTGCTTTCATTACTAAATTTAGTCCAGGCCATGACTACCATTACTTTCATTACTTTAGTCCAGGCCATGACTACCATTACTTTCATTACTTTAGTCCAGGCCATGACAATCATTACTTTCATTACTTTAGTCCAGGCCATGACTACCATTACTTTCATTACTTTAGTCCAGGCCATGGCTACCATTACTTTCATTACTTTAGTCCAGGCCATGACTACCATTACTTTTATTACTTTAGTCCAGGCCATGACTACCATTACTTTCATTACTTTAGTCCAGGCCATGACTACCATTACTTTCATTACTTTAGTCCAGATCATGGCTACCATTACTTTAGTTCAGGCCGTGATTACTATTACTTCAATTCAGATAACTATTACTCTAGTCCAGGCCATGATTACCATTAATTTCATTACTTTAGTCCAGGCTTCGATTACCATTATCACAGTCAAACCCCGGATGTCGCCACAATGGTCGCACGGTGCGACCATAAGAGGCGTACAGTGAGGACCTACTTCTAAGACTTGAAAGACTTTACAAAAGTGTTTTTAGAGTTGACTACCTTGATTTGAAGCCTCATTCCCATGGGCTGAGTTATTATCAAACCAGGGAGATAATGTTGATCAGCGCACAAGTCCGGCCAATTCTACCGTTGGCTGGAATAAACAAGTTTTCATGAGCGATCCGCCACTCTGAAACAAGACTTTCAAACTATTTACTTTGTTGTAGCCGTAAAGCCGACAGCGAACACACTTCTGTCAACTTGGTTATGATACGTAAGTTTTTCAGACAAAGTCCTCTTGTTTGAACTTTTTCAAAGGAAACTTTAGAATTGTTGCGAGAAAAAATACGTAGCATAGTCCACAGCACAACTTTCGCTGCCGGCTGTACCCTAACAACCACGTAAATCTTTTGAAAATCCCCCCAACCAGAGTAAAATGAACACCCAAAGAGTAAATAGGCTTTAGCTTTCGTTATTCAGCAGCCAGGCAACAGCGAACACGTAGTTTAGCGCTGGAGAAGGGAATTTAAGAAACGAATAACTAGTGCGTCTTCACGAACAGAGTTCAGATCGGAGTGAATCTAAATACTCGTAAACATATTTTTCCTCCTATTCACCTATTAGAAATGTGCAATTTGTTAGGTGTGAACTTAATGACTCGCTTTGAGAACCAAGTCAAGCGTGAACTGAAAGAAACGCAAGGACCAGTCAACTGTCATGTGTTGGATCTAAAATGCATTGTGTACCACAAGCCCGTGCACCACACACCTG